>JAFBJT010110567.1:20120-35800 GCA_016785325.1 Chascanopsetta lugubris | reverse complement strand
GCACAGACACGTATAACACACACACACACACACACACAACTGAGAACACAGAACTCAAGCCACTATTAAAGGTAGAGGATGCAGGGTGTTCTTACACGTCCTGCTGCTGCGGTTGAGCGAGGGAGGCGGAGCCAAATTGGCTTTTGAACCCTGCAGACTCTACCTTTAAAAACCACTGGGTGTGACAGAGGTGGGTCATAGCGCTGGGTCGCGCTAAAGGTCGTACCGAGGTGGTCGTAGAAGAAGTAGAGAAGCACCAACATGCTGCAGCACATGACCACGAACACGCAGATCATGATGGGGGTCACGTCCACCGTCTCTTCGTCCTGCTTCTCGGCGCCGTCGTCCCGCTTGTGCTTCATGTAGCGTCTGCGGGGGAGAGACGTGGAGCCACGTTAGCCCTCGGTCCCGCTCCTCCGCCATCTTTAGCTTTCATTGACATCATCTCTCACTGATGGTCGGGGGGGGGGACGGGGGCGGGGGGGGCTTGGCAGAGCAGCTACTCGAGCATCCGCTCGTCGGCCATCAATGTTTACCGTCAGTCGGTCGGTCGACTGGCAAGAATTCACAGCCAGTTCGAAAACAAACATGTTCCATCGGCGCCCTCCGTCACCTTGGCAACTCCATATGGGAGGAGGGACGGGTTCGGATTCGGGCGAAAGACGGTGAGTCACGAATACCCGCAGCCCTTTTTTTTGGGGGGGGGGGGGGGGGGGGTTTTGGGGGGGGGGGGGTGTAGGGATACAATGCGGACGGTTTGGCTTGGAAAGAACACACACACACACACACACACACACACACACACATATAGACATACACACACACCCGCTCTCCTCCTCCATGACACATGCTGGCACGGCTCCGCCAAGAAAACTATGACTAATCTTCCCCAGAGACGATTCCTCAGAAAAATTCACAGTGATTTCGTGCAGAGGATGAAAAAGCAACTTTGTGTCATGACACTGAATATTATAATGCGCTCTGATGTCGAACATGAAAAAAAATTAAATACAAATGAAACATCTACAAGCCACATTCAAGGGTAAAGCTGCAGCGGCGCCATGTTTTTCCCACGTGAGAAATGAGTCGGGTCCGGACACGAGACGCGACTGACTGATGAGCAGAACATGACGGGGAGATCCTGGGACGGGGGCTCATTGGCGTGATGTCACCAGTGTCCACTCACTTCTTACTGTCTCTGCTTCCTGCCCAGTAACCTCCGACGGCGACCGTCCCCACCGCCATCAGGAAGATGATCACCATGTTGTAGTCCAGCACCGGCTCGTTGGGCGCATACATGGCCACCGCTCTGCCTTTGCCGAAGGTCTGTCACGGGCACAGACGCCATTATCAGTGTTATGCTTTCGTTTGTCAACACATGCTGCTGACCAATCAGAAAGAGGAGAAACCGATATATTGGTGGTGGAGGTGCATCAGCAGGCCGAGCTCACCTTGCTGATGTCCAGCATGTCAGAGTAGCTGAGCAGAGCCACGGGAATGTCGATCTCCTCGTACTGGGTCTTGTTTCCTGCCGGTGGCGTCTGTGATCAGATAAACAAAAACAAGAGACTTTTAGATCTCGGATACTTCCTGTGGACGATCTCTGGATCACTGGATCCGAACTTTCCCCAAAGTTTCAAACCGGCACAGAGCAGGAGGCGCTGAGCTCAGACATGTTCACAACAGCTTCAAATAATCATCTAGACAATCTGTTGTTGTTGTGATTATCTTTACAGTGTTTTGTTGACTGCTGTCGTCGAAATTGTTCTTAATCTTCACCCTGCACCTTTAAAACAATACAACACATAACTACCATTCTGGAGGCTCATACGTAAGACATCGGTGTGACCACATGGCACCAAAACAACAGCTCTGATAACATTAGAAATCCAGCTTGCCAGTCTGTCCTTGCTGACGATGAGCAGACCCTTGGCGCCGTTGAGCTGAGCCAGCCGGACCTTTTCATAGAAAGTGCAGTTGCCCCGCATCACCATGGGGATGCGATTAGGGAAACCTCCCTCCGGAACCTCGGAGGCGGAGCACAGGACCGATGACGTCAGGTCGTGGATCTGCAGACGTGACTGTGAGGAAAAGACAAAGAGGGTTGAATCGAAACGGGGGGGGGGCAAATGTGTCACTGAAGCATTTACTAAATGTTTATTCCTTCACGGACCGGATATGATTACGTTTGTCGAGTGACTGCGGATGAGTCTCAGTCCAGTCAACAATGGAAATGAATGTCTAACACCCTGTGATTCATCCGTTTACTTCCTCTTCACTGAACTACTCCTACAACACATTGTATTGATCCCCTGGACATCAGAGTGCACTATGAAGCAATACGAAAGTTTATTACTCGTATATATAAATATATGAATGACTGGAACTGGAACTGGCTTCCTCCTATGACTCCCGACTTACTGCTTTATTAAGGTCCTGAGGTAGACGCGCCCACTGGGAGTTGAAGAAGATGCAGTAATCCTTTCCTTTGCTGTTGCCCTTGTCACTGAAGTGGGCCATGCCGTGCTCCCCCATCACCACCTGTCGTCAAGGCAACCGTGTCAGTATCACACTCAACCACTTTCCAACAGAGACATTAGCAGTTATTCAGGTGAGTGACCAGCTGCGCATTCTGAGTGGTGCGCCTGGACTTTAAAGGGTCAGTGTGCAAGACGCAGGTGAACTGTTGTATTTCTAAGGGGCGACAATGGGATGTAAAAGAATCACGCGGGCGTTTTGACCACGTGAACGTGCAAACTGTTTTCATGATCCGAACCAAGACATTGATGCAAGTTACACCTCCATGATGTGCTTCTGTATATAACAAGGGGTCCACCTACATCCTATAATTACACTTCCTGTACACAAACGATATTTGAGCTCATGAGCATTTACGGTAAAAGTTCAAATCTTCGTACCACTGAGGCTTGAGTGTTGATTAGTTATGACTGAAGGGATGTTATTCAATACAGATGATTGTTAAAATGCTTAATATATATATATATATATATATATAACACCTATTGTCGTGCACTATAGACGGATGATTATGAATACTTTATTACCCGATCCTTTCACATTTATCATAATCATCTGTGCTACACATGTGAAAATATTGATACTAATATAATGTGGGACAAACTGTGTTAAACTTGTTCAGTGTGTTTAGCATCAAAACATAAACATATGTTGACGTACAATGTACTTTAGGTTCAGTGTTGAGAAGTACGTCACGATGATTATTAGTAGTATAACTGACTTATGATGGGAGTCCTACATGTGACACTGCACCTGGTGACCCTCTATGTTGACTGATATTCATGTATCATTGATAAGGGCCACGGATCAAACGGGAGACGGACCCGGATCGAACCTGATCGCTGTCATCACCGCGAGTCAAAGTCCAGTCTGAATATTTCATGCAGACGAACGACGACCGAGTGATTTCAGGTGAAGAGACACGCTCTGTCTTGTGTGAGTCTTTAGCCTAATGGGAGCTAACGTGTCTCTGTCCTGTCTGACGTGGAATGATCCACAGTCTGGTGTAAACACGGAGCTGATCTATCGGCCATTAATATCCCGATCCTCATGTTCCCTCTGTGTGTGTATGTGGGTGAGTGAGTGATCCGGTGGGTTTCTGGGGCCCACGGTGACCCCCCCTCCCCGCCTCCCCGCAAGCTAGCACTCATAGCATCCGAGCTACCACTAACTCCCGGGACACGGTGAGTGTTTGTGTGTGTGTGTGTGTGGGGGGGGGGGGGGGGTCGAGCTTGGAAAAACACCCTCAACCTGGTGCTGCGAACCGACAGAAGTACACGGGTGAACGGTTCCGGGTGGGAGTGGGTGTCGCGTCTCACCTTGTGGACGAGAAGAGCGGCCCAGATCAGTGTTTCAGGGACCCTCATGATGCCGAGCTCGTTGTTGTTTCCCCCATTAACCACCGAGCACAAGCCTCCCTCTCTCTCTCTCTCTCTCTCCCTCTCTCTCGCTACCACTCTCGCTCGCTCTCTTCAACCCCCACCAGCTGTTCCTCCCCCCACACTGGCATCCCAGGGCCCTTATTGGCTGTTGCAGAGTGCGACAGGAGTAAGACGGTCCCTGATTGGTCAACGTCAAAGTCAGTCAAAAACTCTCAGGTCTTCAAAATATTCCAAATAAACACATTTAATTTGAGGAGTTTAGTACTTATCAATTCATTTTCTAAAAATGTAACGCATTGTATCAAAATTAGGCAAATTAAAATGGTACAAACGTAAAAGAAATGATGTATAAATTGAAAATATGTACACTATATTACCATATTGTTTACAGTGTAATAACCGTAATAACATGCACAACTCTTGTTCAGAGTAAACACAAGTAATTCAAACATAATGCTAGAAATAATGTAAACTAAAATGTAACGTTGTCCTTTTTCTGATGAAATCATTAATTGACATAACTCATATACTTTATGATTTAACCTCCAAAATATTTGATTGTTATAAATATCTCCAAACAGTCTACATATGATTCGTGCAGCGTCACTTTTCGAGACTACGCTAACGGTTGGTGACGAAATGCTCCTATGATATTGTCAACGGTTATTGTCAACGGTTATTGTCAACTTGTCAAAGTCAAGGAGCCAGGTCGCACTTGCTTCGTTGATCTTGAACTGAGCGGCTGCATTTTACTAGACTCCGAGGCAAGCAACCATGAGCAAACAACAGCAAAGGGTGAGTAATTCCGAGTACTTATATGAACTCACATGAGCTTTATTAAGGTATATTGCAAAACATATGCCTTAATTACACTTAATATTTGCTTGTCATTTTTCTAATTGGCAACAAAAAATATCGGAGTGAATGAAGAGAGGAAACAAATACATATTTTATGCTAAAAAAAAAGCATACAATTATTTACACTCACCACCTAATTGTGGGAGAGTTAGCAGTTAATGTTTAGCTACTTCCAGGGTGACAGCCGGACTATCCGGTCCGCGACCCTGTCCCCGTGAGCCCATCACAGTTTACAGCATCGCTCCTTTTATGCGTCATCATTTCTAAGCATAAACAAAAAGTTTTTGTTAATGTTTTTGCCTGTTTTGTTTAGCTAACAACAGCCCAATCGTGTATTGCTAACACAAACACGGGTCTGACGGCGCGCCTCTGAATTAGCATACTCTGTACCTAACGGTCGAACATGCTAGCTCATGCTAACAGAACACATACATAAACTAATAATCAATACAGTTGAAAACCAAATTACAACTTATTGTTGCATTAATTGCATAAATTATGTTAGTCATTAATATTGTGTAAACAAGCTGCTTTGCATTAAAACTAAGAAAACATTGCTGCAGCCGTTTGCACCTGCTCAGAAAGTAGTTACATTAGCATTTCCCTGAGTTAGTGAAGAATGGAAAAACTAATTTATGTGTATGTTTAAGCTAACAGATTCATAAAATTAGTACTTGACAGTTTTCAACTGTTGATGATTTTATCGGTAATATTTATTAAATTCCGGTGTAAACCTGTCCAGGTCTCAGTCTTCCATTGGTCCAAGCACTGTTTACAACCTAAGACAAGATTTACACTTTAGCTCCAGGCGCCATTTTGTTTGACTAACAACAGCCCGTTGGAACAACATTTTGCACGACTCCGATTAGCTCTTATTAGCATTCTCTGTGTAGCCAATGCCAATTACATGAGTTGAAATAAGCATTAGCATTAAAACTGAGTAAGTAAACTGAGCTAGCAGTGTTGCACCAGTTTGCATGTGGTCTTATGATTAATCAGTGGTACACCACACATTCCCCTTGGTGAGTAGACTGATGTAACAAAACAATAATAACATTAATAATGAATGCAATAAATACAAACATTATGTAAGACACTCCATTAGCATCTGTCAAACATCCACAACTAAAACATCTGCATGTAATGCTCATGCTAATGGTGCAAATAAATCAGTATGTCATGTAAAAGCTATAAATGTATGTTTGTTTGTTTTCAGATCTCCTGTATCCCCCCTGGCATGTGTCAGCACCGTGAGCAGCTTCTATTGACCCACATCAAGAAACTCAACGGTCAAGCCAATGCTCGTGGTAAAGTGCAATCTCCACTGGAGAGGCTGAGGAGGCTGGTGTCCAACTCCCGACAACCTGGGAAACCCTCTGTCGGCTCCAAGCGAAAGCTGCACGTTGAACCCGACAAAGGGCCGGTGGAGAAGAAATCTCGATGCTCTTCTTCTGGTGAGCCAAACAAGAAGGAGGTTCCACCAAAGGTCCATCCCGCTTTCAATTCAAAGAAACAGTCTTCTACGACAGCTCGGAACGACACCTCCACTGAGCTGACCCGCGGTGTTGAGGAGAAGGGCGGATTCGGTGCAGCCCTGGTGAACTCTACCAAAAGCACAGTCCAGCTGCTCCACAAACCGCCGAGTGCAAAAGGTCCCCAAGCTGCTGAGCGAAGGGGCAACAACACTGACCAGGTCAGGCCCAGGTCAGCACCAGAGAACGTCGACGCAAAGCAGATCATACTGCTTGATGGAGTCCAGAGCTTGAAACCCCCCAGGGACGCTAAGCGAGGGCCCAAGAGTGTTGAGCAGAAGGTGGAGTTCAGGTCGACACCTGTGAACTTTGCCAAGAGAAAGATCGAGCTGCTCGGTAAACTGGGTTTTGCCAGAAGCTGCAGAGATGTCGACGGAGCAAAGCGGATCCAGGATGAACTGGCCAAGATCGAGAAGATGGCACAAGCACTTGAACAACAGAGGAAGACGCAGAGCGCCCAGCGCAACAAAGTCTTCATCGCCATCAAGGTCACGAGGAATGAATCTCCTCCAGCCCTGCCGGACGAGTTCCACGGTCTGGAGCCTTACATCCGTAAAAAGACCAATCCATTCAAGATCTGCGGTCTGAAAGACCCCGCCGCTCGAGCAGCCATCCTGAACGCGCTCGATGAGCGATACAGCTCCACAACACACGCTCCAGATCTGGGCCTCAGCTCCCGCGCAGCTCAATGTATTGACCGTTAGGGAAGAAAGCAAACATCTCCTCCGAAATACGGGCACATTGTAAGTCTCTTAATTGTAAAACAGTTGTCATAGCGATAAGGGAGGAAAATTATCATAACAATGCAAATATATCTTGGAAACATAATGGTCAGAATTCATTAGCAGAATGAATTGTTGTTTCACCTCCAGACTCCCACCACCTTCTCCTCACACACCTCTCACACACATGATGCAAATATCACACCGTAAATAGTACATACATACAACGCTGCCTTCCACCATGACAACACCTCAAACACCCACTCACCTCTTTCCCTTGACCTCCATTGACCCCCCATCCCTCCTACCTGCTCCCGTTTGCTTTTATTCATTACACATTATAATGCACTGATTTTAGATACATTTGTCAATAAATTTCATTTTCTGATTGAATTCGTCTGTTTTGCGCCTCTGTGTATCTACACTAAATACCAGTGTTTTGCCTCACACATATTTGTGAGACACACATTTATATATAAGTGTAAATACAAGCAGAGGTAAAGTTAGAGAGAGAGTGGATCAGTGATACCAACTCAAGGTAAGTTACATTTACCATGTTACTTTTGATCATGTCAAAGGCTCAGGGTGTGAGAGTTAATGGCATCTGGTGGTGAATTTTAAACCAGAATTTTTAAAGGTGCAGTGTGTTAGATATAATCCATTAATAACACAGTATACTCTTCAATTGGCTTGATACAAAAATGAATTAAATGTACTGTATAAAAAAAGTTTCGGAGTGTACTCTTCGAGACATATCGTCTGGCCCTCACTGTTATGTGATGTGTGAGTGTGTGCATGTATGACCTCAGTGAGCCAATCATCTTTGCTGTAGCATGCTGGATCTTGTTATTTATTGACGTACTGTGCAGCGCCTGATTCACTCAGCATGATGTCATTCCATATGTCCTTCCTTTTGCTGCACTTTTACCTGCAGCAAGTCACACACCAGCACCGGAACTACTCACAGCTTTGCCTTCACAACACAAGCTCCAGATCTGGGCTTAAGCTCCACATGCAGCTCATTGGATTAACTGTGTCAGGGAAGAAAGCAAACATCTCCCATGAAATATAGATAACATGGGCAGGTAGAAAATCTCTAATTGTAAAACAGTTGTCATAGTGATAAGGGAGAAAATAATTATAATAAGGCAAATATATCCTGTAAATATTTTGGTCACTTACCAGAATTAATGCTGTTTTACACATTCATTTCAGGTTTTAACTGGACATGGGAAATCAAATGAATATGAGCATTAGCTAACTAATGCCAGTAACAAAGATCTGTTTTATTATAAGATCCATTGATTTACTGTCCACAAGGCCAGAGGTCATGAACAATGGGAACTGTAATTTTGCCATTTTTCCTGAAATCACATTTATGAATCTAAAAAACTTGAAATGAATAAATGAACCCTGGATAAAGTGACAAGCTACATTTGTATATTATTATTTTATAACCATTATTATAATAATACTTCCCATTATTATCATTGCAATTTCCCCAGTCAAGATTAAACAATTGTCATCTAAACCTTACACACTGCCTTTAAGTACTTTGAATGATCAATGCAATCAATATGCTAATCTCCCTTTAATCATAACTGCTTTGATTGGTGACGGCCCATTAAGTTCAAAACATGTACAGTAAACGCAGGCGCACCATGCAGTGTCACGTGACTGTCAACAAGCCCAGCCTGTCACCGGTGAGGCTTTTACTCTGAAACAAAACCGGAAGCTGAATTTCTCTTCAGGCATTTGACCCAGCTCGGTCTTCTCACACTCCTCAGAGTAACGCTGGATTCGTAGCTGAACTGAAGGGTGAGTATCTGTTGTGGAGTTGTTTTTCAGCTTTTATTGAACCAATGAATTGTTTTAACTGGTTTTACATGTTGTAAATCGTATCTACATTATATATTCAAAACGGAAGTGTCGAACAGCTAAAGCCGGTGTTTGTACGTTTAGCTAGCTTTAGCTCGCCCGGGCGCTGCGATTCACTTCATTTCTACCCGTAAACCAGCTTATTTTAATGTGAGAATTTCAAATGTAAACGTGTTTAATTTTTGTTTAGATGCTAATCCTTATGTCCGTGGTGATAACTGTGACGTAGAGCTGTATTTTCTTAGGATAATCCACCGGGGAAATGCCTCCTACCGCTTCCCCTGTAACACATCAGCATCTTTTTTTCTTCTTCTCCTGCTTAGCTTCACCCTGGTGTGTTCAGCAGCTACAACCACAGTGGCTAGTTTCAACCATGTTTTGCTATTAACCAGACAAGTCACGTCAAACGAGGCTTAAAGGTGTTAAATGGCTGATGGTGTGGAGTTAATGTCCCTTTAACTGAGTCAGAGATGGATGGTCCATCAGCAGCAGCAGCAGGAGGAGGAGGAGGAGGAGGTGATGTCAGTAGGTCTGGAATGTTAGAAGCTCTGACATCAGCCACGAACTGTGTGGAAAACTAGAGCTGTGTTGGTTCGGGCCAAATAAGGAGGGCAGGCACTTCAGGTATCAGGATGTGAAGTAACTCTGTAGGAGAAAGAAAAAGATTACATAACTGGCACATTTTTTTTATTGATTTCAAACTTATTTTAGTTTGAACCACATGACAACATTATGGCCACTGTGCTGCT
Source organism: Chascanopsetta lugubris (assembly GCA_016785325.1). Lineage (NCBI taxonomy): Eukaryota > Metazoa > Chordata > Actinopteri > Pleuronectiformes > Bothidae > Chascanopsetta > Chascanopsetta lugubris. Next base: position 26,141 of record JAFBJT010110567.1, on the reverse strand, counting down.
GCCGCCTGTGCACATTCCAGTCACGGACAGTTTCCATTTCGGGTTTTCATGTGTTTTCTTCTTCCTCTTCTTCTTCTTCTTCTTCTGCTTCTTCTTCTCGGCAGAGAATCTCGAGGAGTCGCTCTCACCACATCATGGCTGGCTTCAGGCAAGAGGATGTCGAGCTTTATTATGAGATGGAAGAGGAGCTGGGCAGGTATGACGCCTGCACTTCATTTAAAGCCTCAACGTATAGGTTTGAATGACATCTAGGGGTGAAGTTGCATGTCGCGGGTGGATGGATACCCATCACGCGTGTAGGACACACCATGGTAGCTCTGTGTCATGATCACATACCTAGTGTTTGGGGCTGCTCTACAAACATGGTGGTGCAACATGGCCGCCTTCACAGAAAGGATCTGCTTCAGATATACATATAAAGAGCGTATTCAAGGGAACGTTTAAACAGCATTATATGTAGTGACATGATTATTCTGGATTCCATTTCTGTCAATTGAAATGGAAAATACTCAAGTCAAAAGTCACACACTTGACCTTTAACCCTAAATGTAAAAGGTGATAGCTGTCATTGCTGTGTAAGGTACAGGTACAACCCTTTGAATACCTCAGTAGGGTGTATTCTATCCAACATACAATCTAGCTTGTCAATCAAGATGTGTCGAAATAAAGATTTTTTTATGACGTTATCTAGATACATTTTAATGCCCGGACTGTAACATATGAATTATCCAGTGAGTCTATGTAGGTATAACATAAACCATTCATTTCCATAGCCACCGTCCTCTGCAGTAATGCAGCAAAAGTGTGACATCACAGGCTCGCAATGTCCCTTTTTTCCTCTGCTGTGGTGTAGTGCCTCTGCAAAGGAGCAGGCTCTCTCGTGTGTGTGTGTGTGTGTGTGTGTGTGTGTGTGTGTGTGTGTGTGAGAGAATAGAAAGGTATGCAGCCAATAAAGTGGTGAAGATGAACTTGGCTGCACAGACATGCACTGTGAATTTCACCTTCCATTTGACATGTTTTTCATTCTTTGTCTTTTAGAGCCACAGTCTCTTGAGTGCTCCTATCATTTTCCCACTGTAAAACACTTTTATTGTGCTGCACTGTTACATCACATGTCAGCTTGTCGTTGTCCTTTCAACCTCTGCAAGTAACAGCTATTTTCACCACCATGGTTCCATTGATTTGTTTCCCCCCATTAATCAGTCTAGTGATACATTTGTGGGGTCACAAGATCAATGCCGAAATGAATCCAACTTCATGCTTGAAACATTTCCTCAAATTAGAAAAGTTATTTATCTAAAAGTAGTATTAATATAAAAGTATATAATCAGTTTGATTTTTTTTTATCCTCTTGTTTTAAAAGGTACAAACCCATATTTCTAGTGTTGCTATTGGTGATATCTTACAGTCCCGATCAACAACAACATTATAGAAGAGCCAAATAATTTACCATTAATTCAGCGACTCGAATATATATGTTTTTTAATTCACTGTTGTTGTGTTTTCCCCTGCCTTTGTTCCCGCCCAGTGGCCAGTTCGCCATCGTTCGAAAGTGTAAGGAGAAGAGCTCGAGCGTGGAGTACGCGGCCAAGTTCATAAAGAAGCGGCGGCTGTCGTCCAGCCGCCGGGGCGTGAGCCGCGAGGAGATCGAGCGGGAGGTGAACATCCTGCGTGAGATCCAGCACAGCAACATCATCACGCTGCACGACATCTTTGAAAACAAGACGGACGTGATCCTCATCCTGGAGCTGGTGTCGGGGGGAGAACTCTTCGACTTCCTGGCCGAGAAGGAGTCTCTGACGGAGGAGGAGGCCACTCAGTTCCTCAAGCAGATTCTGGACGGCGTTCAGTATCTGCACTCCAAACGCATCGCTCACTTCGACCTCAAGGTCAGTGCTCTGTGTGGTCAGGACGTCTCCTTTGGAGAGGAGGTGCGGTGAAGTGAATGTTATATGGAGGAGCTTAAAGGTGCAGTGTGTAGGATGTAGTGGCGGTGTATGTTTCTTTAGTTTGGCCACTTTTACAAGATGGTGGCCTCCATAGAGAGGATCCATTACTGCTGTAGCTGTAAGGGATCGTAATAAACGTTCAGTGAGATCATTTCATTTCCTTCAATAGATCTGTGAATCTGTGAACCAGGAACAAACAGCCCAGATGTTGCGTCATGTCTCTAAGAAGTCCACGTACTTTAGACTAAATCATATAAAACATTTCCCATCATTGTTTTACTCTCCCAGCCTGAGAACATCATGCTGCTGGACAAGAACGTCCCCAACCCCAGGATCAAACTCATCGACTTTGGGATCGCTCATCAGATCAAAGCGGGGAACGAGTTCAAGAACATCTTTGGAACGCCGGAGTTTGTCGGTGAGACAAACTCACCTCTCAGATCCATTTTACTCAGTCACAGATGTTCCACTTTGAAAAGCCTGCGCGTGTGTGTGTGTGTGTGTGCGTGTGTGCGTGTGTGTGTGTGTGTGTGTGTGTGTGTGTGTGTGTGCCCTCGTTGGCAAGAGGGATCAGTGTGTCTCAGATCTCCACATCTGCTTTGAATTAAAGCCTTCTCATTCCTCTGCTGCTTTACAGCGCCAGAAATAGTCAACTATGAGCCTCTTGGACTGGAGGCCGACATGTGGTAAGACGTCAACATGTTTTTTGTCTCGTCTCCTCTAAAGCTTTAGAATGTTTATGGTTTCCCATTCTTGTTTGTTTCTCATCTTCTCTGCAGGAGCATCGGTGTCATCACATACATTCTGTGAGTATGACCTCATGATCAGCTCTCATCATTTAGCTCCGCCCCCTCCCCCACCTCCTCCACCGCCAAATAACATCCATGTGTCTCTGGCAGGCTGAGTGGTGCTTCACCGTTCCTGGGTGAGACCAAGCAGGAGACTCTGACCAACATCTCCGCCGTCAACTACGACTTTGACGAGGAGTATTTCAGCAACACCAGCGAGCTCGCCAAAGACTTCATCCGCCGCCTGCTGGTCAAAGATCCAAAGTAAAAAAAATTTCTTAAAATCAACATCTGCCTGTTAAACATGTGAAATTCAAAACTGCTGTTTCCTCACCGGTGGATTCTTTTCACTTTTATCAGGAAGAGAATGACCATTGATGACAGTCTGGAGCACCCATGGATTAAGGTGGGTGTTTTATATATTGCTCAATGTGTATTATTATGATAAGGCCACGTGTAGACAGATCTTGTTCTATTCAAAGCAGCATCTTAAACTCTATATTCTGTTGTGTTCAAAGGTCAAAGCTATTTCTTTCTTTGAAACTGCTGAGAATGGAATTCATGAATAGATCAGGTCCATGGAGCCTCACGTTATCATGATGTAGCGTAGCTCTATAGGTCATAGAAGAATGTGGTGTTTGAGGTACTTTAGAAAAATGGCACTGTAGTTATTTCCGAAAGCTTAATTTATGGTTGTATGCATGTACTCTGATTCTTCACAGTTGCCCCATCTTGTGTGTATGTCCCTTTGCATACCAGTGTGTGTGTGTGTGTGTGTGTGTGTGTCGCGTAACAGGCGGCGTCAGCGTTTCTTTACCACAGTGATGAATCTCTTCCAGTGTTGTACTTTGTTTCCATTTGGAGGAGCAGCTACCACCAAACAATGATGACAGAGACTGAGGCGATAAAAATCAGAGCAGTAGTTGATGAATTCCGCAGGACAATTAATTTGAATAAAATCGCTGCAGGGCTAAAATAGGAGGCAGACTGATTTGCATGGGAGGAAATACGCTGTCGGTGTCTGCACCAGTGTGTCGTCACTGTGCTCACGCATCTCACTGAGGGCATCAAGTGCATTTCTTGCATTTCCATTATTAGAGGTCATATTTGATCTAGAAATGACAGTTTTTATTTTACACCCGTGTGTTTTCCTTCTCCAGGTGATCAAGAGGCGGAACGTCCGTCCGGAGGAGCGGGACCACAAGCCCGAGCGCCGGCGCCTGAAGACCACTCGTCTGAAGGAGTACACCATCAAGTCCCACTCCAGCATGCCGCCCAACAACACCTACGTCAACTTCGAGCGCTTCTCCCAGGTGCTGGAGGAGATCGCGGCGGCCGAGGAGGGCCTGAAGGAGCTGGAGTGCAATCAGCGCTCGTGCCAGGAGGACGTGGCGGCGCTGCTCTCCATCTACGAGGAGAAAGAGGGCTGGTACAAGGAGGAGAACCAGAGCATCTCCAGCGACCTGACCCACATCCGCCAGGAGCTGCAGCGCTCGCAGACCCAGCGCAAGAAGTGCCAGGAGGACGCCCGGGTCACCATGCAGGCCGCCAACATCCTCAAGCGCAAGTTCGGGCGCCTGGAGAACCGCTACGACGCGCTGGCCGAGCAGGTGGCGTCGGAGGTGCGCTGGGTGGAGGAGCTGGTGAAGTCCATATCGGCGGAGAGGGACGGGCTCAGCTCGGGCAGCACACCCTGAGGGCCCGGGCTCGCCGGCGGCGGCCATGACACTTTTATCCTCGCGTATCACCCTTCGCCCGTCCTCTCGACGTGTGCACGTCACACGGCGGAGTTTTGAGCGGGTCTGTCGTCACCATAAGCTAATGCTGCTGCTTCCAACCAGGAAACATGTTTTTATGTCGCGTCGAGAAAAACCAGCAGAGAGGCAACGTGCTCAAACCCATTCCCCCACCAAGAGGCTCATTCTTTGTTTTATATTCCTTAATTTATGATTTTAGAGATTTTATGTACTGTAATTCAGCAACTTATCTGCAAACCACCTCAGCTTTGGTGGTTTTACAGGGGATTTTATTTTTTTTTTTACTTCTCTTTTTTCCTTTTTAGGCTCTAAATTACGCCTGGAAATAACGAGAGCTTTAAAAGTCAGATGTCAGGTTTTACGCAGTTAGTGTGAGAACGTTTCACAGGATTCAGCTGATGGAAAATTCAGGGGCATATATTTATCCGCTTACATGCATTTCAGATTTGATTTCAGCTCATGTTAAATTATTTTCATATGTCTGGACGGAGTACTAAGTCTAAAGAATGCAATAATCATGAACTCTTGAGAGTCAAAGAAACAGTTTCACAGGTCTGTTAAGTCTGACTTTTTCAAAAAGTTTCTTGAAAGTATCCTAGTAGGTTAAAAACTAGAGAAAATAGACTTATATTTACTTTCATTGTACTGTTGTTTCAACCTATTTATTAATTATTCCTTTATTATTTGTGACATTCTTTTTTTATTTGAGTTGTATTCATGTTTGTTGACATTTCTCTCCCCTATCACTCTCTATTTTAGATGTAACTTTGACCAAACTTCACAGTGAAACCTTTTTGAGAATGAGTCAGAAGTGACGGACCTGTAGAAAACACTTATGAGAATGTACAAACTCATCTTTGCGGTGCCTGTAAACGATGCACCGTGCTGCCTCTGCGAGCGCTCACCTCACCCTGTGTGCGACTTCATGACATTTCTATCACGCGGATCTCGCGCAAAGTCTTAAACGCAACAACTTTTGCACAAATAGCCTTGTTAACCAAATAGTGCGCATGGAAACGTCCGGTGTGTATACATAGAGTATATACTCCCGTTAGGTTTGCTTCCTGTTTCCATTCAGACCATCCCTGCACACTCGGAAACATTCCAATGTTAAGTTCCACATCCTGGCCACACATTCCCCTTGTATAGAGATGTAGTCAGTAGCATTTTCACTTACTTAGAGAGATGTACTCCTTTGCACTTAAGTAATTAAAGCAGCGTTCCAAAATATATTTTAATCAGTCTCTCAGATGTAAAGATGACCCTGTCTGGATTCATGTCAAATAAACAAAGTTATAACTGTAATTAAGTTGGGTGGGTTTGTGTGATCTCCAGCAAGGGGGTTTTGGTTTCAGTACTGGATACTATTGTGTGTGTGTGTATATATATATATTTTTTTTCTATTATTATTATTTTTTGTAATGAACAAATGTTAATTTTTTGATCATCATGAATAATTTGGCTACAAGTCTAACCCACTTCCCAAAGTCTATGAAAACACTGTCCTTTTACCCCCAAAAACCCCCC
>JAFBJT010110566.1:4721-16406 GCA_016785325.1 Chascanopsetta lugubris | reverse complement strand
TACATCAAGATGGACGTGGAATCCGTGACGTCACCCACTGCAGATGCTGTCTTTGAAGCAAATTGTGGGCGGGTCCCTTGTCTCCATCTTGCCGACTCCCAACTTCTCCTGGTTGCTGGTTCATTCAAAACGTTCAAAGAGGCGGAACACACACAGAGCAGTGGGTGGGCTCAGGGAGCCCACAGTATGTGCCAGGTCGACTCGCTGTCAGTCAAGAGGCCACGCCCTCAAATATGCGCAATTTCAAACATTGATGAAACAGAAATAAGCACGGTAGGAAGAAATTTACCACCCGTACAGTTGTCACGGGAAAATATGAGACTAATTGAGACCAAAACCGAAGTTTGTACCAGGCCTCTAAAGTTGACCATTTTAACATGGGAGTCTATGAGGATTTGCTCCCTTTTGGAGTCAGCCCCCGGTGGTCACACTATGAACTGCACGTTTTTTCACTTCCTATTGTGCTTCATCCGTCTCCACCTCCACTGACATACTGTTTCTCTCATAACCGTCAACTTACTTCTCAGATGGCTGCAAAAATTGCAGAAAAGGCTTTAAACTACAGTTGATTCATCCATCTCCCATAAACACATAGAATAAAGGAATCTGAGTGTCTGTGTAAGATCCCATATGCATACGTGTGTGAGTGCATGTTTGGACAGAGAGGTCACTGTGGACAAGATTAGTTGGGCCGTGGGGAGAAGCCTTATCAGTTCAACCTGTCTCCTCTTCGTGTTCGCCCCCGTTCACCACCTCATAATCAGCCCGCTGCCATTCACCGAGGCCGCGACTATTGACTCACTACAGATGTCACTGGGACTGATTGCTGTTTACCTGCGCCTGTCGAGGAGAAATAATTGGCAGCAGATTATCTCTTATCTATACCCTTCCGGATGCTGTCACTCAGCTGCTCTTCATGCTTGCCTGCCACCAGTACCACTGTGTGTTGTGTGTGTGTGTGTGTGTGTGTGTGTGTGTGTGTGTGTGTGTGTGTGTGTTATAGAAATAGCTCGAGCTCTATGATCCTCACGTCAAATCAGGGACACCTGTCTTCTACTGCACAAATCGAGCAAAGCGCAGGATTGATTTAAGCGGTGAGTTCACTTCCAGAGAGGAACGAAGAGATTATAACAAATCTATCTCCGCTGTTTTGGGACGACAGCAAAGGTTAATTAAAGCACGGGGGACGAGACGGGGCTCTCTGCTTCCGCTGACAGAAAAGGTCATTAATTTAGTTTCTCTGCTGCAAGTTCATGTCATAAAGTACAGAATCAGAGGGGGATTACAAGCGGGGGGCGGGGGGGGGGCAACAAGGCCTCTTTTCAAATGTAACGTCATCATCATTCACCCTGAACATGAACTATGATTAATTGCTGCTCATTTGAAAGAACTCCAGTCGAGACACAAAGACAAACCCCGATGCTCTGTCTTGGTCTGATTAGAGCCCGAAGAGCCAATGCTTTCTCCTCACAGCTCCACGGACAGCTGCCCTCAATGGACGGTGCAGGGCTGCAGGTGAAAGGTCAAAGGCCACAAGGGGTCCGAGGTGAAAGCTCATCCCCCGGCCCCCTTACACACTTCGGCATAATCAGGATTATCTCTGGTGGAGGGGTCAGGCAGGGTGCCTGCTCCGAGCAGGGTCGGGGGAGAGCTGGGTGGTCATGAGGAGGATGATACTGGGCTGGGATGGTGAGGGGGGGGGGGAGAGGGGGGGGGGGGGGGTTGGAGGACAACAGAGCCTGAGTATGTTGTCTTTCTTCATAAAAGAAAGAAATAATCTATATTTTCTTTTGGTACATGTTTTTGAGACACAATTAAAGGTGCAGTGTGTACGATTTCGGTCATTTCTGTCACTTCTAAAAAAATATTACGAAACAATTACAAACATTTGCATGAATTTATAATCACGTAAAAAAAATTCTTTACCCTTGAACGAGCCCATTAATGTATATTTACACGAGGAGCGGGTCCTCTCTATGCAGGCCGCCATGTTTGTACAGTCGTAAAAGTGGACGTACTAAACATCTATTGAGTTTTAATGACAACTGGTTCACCTGGAGGCTCAGAAGGGAGAGGGTGAGATGATGGATACAAGATACAATTTCACCACTAGATGCCACTAGATCTTACACACTGCACATTCAAAGCATAAAGAAGTCAGACTATACTATTTTAACACGACAATAAAACCACAAATTAAAATAAAATAAAAAAACTGTATCAATACTATAACTTTATTCATAAAGCGATGTCTCTCTGACTAATCTCTGGATTTTGGAGAATAAGAAAAATCACTGGTTGGTTCCTTGGTTTGTTTACAAACGGCTCAATCCCCAAAGCACGGTCAAGTCCTGTGGCCTGCTGTTGTATGTAAGCACTAGGGTTTATGCGTGTGTCTGTGTGTGTGTGTGCGCGTGTGTGTGTGTGTGGATTTGGGTCGTGCAGATGCTGCGAGCCGCAGTAATGATGATGAATCTGTGTTTGTTGTTGTTGTGGCCGCGCTGTCGCTCGCAGCGGGCGCGGCCGGGCGGCGGCGGTGGTCAGTGGTGACACCTCAGGTTAGAGGGATTACGGCCGAGGGCTGAATAATGAGACAAGGCCGGTGTGAATGAGTGAACAATCCTCCTCTCCCTCGGCTGACCTTTGACCCGGCACTCAAAATAAATACTCGCCCCTCTCAGTCAGCTGCACTAACAAACACCCAGATGCCTCCTCACTTCATTCCTATTCATAGATTTCGCTTAATCCTCCATTTGATTAAATTTGCTGAAATTTCCATCATCCCTGTTCATCAGCTCACCTCCCCTCGTATTTTAGCCAAGAGTGAAGAAGGCACAGTGCCCTCATGCTTCCCTGTGTATCAAGGTCATGGCCAGTGTGCTGCTAGCTGGGGGCCAAAAAAAAGGGGGGGGGGGGAATTAGGAGGTAAATTTAGAGAGACCATTAGATCCAAGTGTTGATTCAGGGTCCACTGAGGGACCACCGCCACCTCTATCCCGTCTGGGTGTTCCACTCTCCAGAATCCACTCTATTCCCCGAGGTCATTTTTCACCCCAAACAGCGAAATGTGTGTTGGAGGAGTGAGAACGGAGGGAGGGAGGAGTCCCGGGGGTAAGAAAAGCCTGACAGCAAACGTAAGAACTTCCATTTATCAACATGGGCAGGAGGAGGAAGAGGAGGAGGAGGAGGAGGAGGAGGAGGAGGAGGAGGAGGAGGAGGAGGAGAGAGCACCATGGAAACTCTGAGTCAAAGTCACAGAGCTGCTCGGCAACTAAGCTGAGCTCCTCGCCACTGCTGCTGCTGCTGCTGGAGGCGGGGGGCCATTCACAGAGGAGCACAGAGGCTCTCCGATGTGTATTCTGACAGTGAGCTGGACAGAGGACAAAACACACTGATGGGATCTCAGTCGTTAGCTTAGGTAAAGAGTGGGGTTGGAAAGTGATGAGAGAGAAGTTTGACGCAAGGCGAAAGATGCAATGAGCCAATACAATGTGGCATCTCCACACAGAGACTGTAATCCACAGCTCAAACACACAAAACACATAGCCTGTCTGTAGATGGAATGCACAGCTTGACAACCATTCATCCTACTGGCCATTGGAAATGACAAAGAGACGTTTGGAGCATTTAGGACAAGCAATGCATTTAGTGTCGACGTTCCAACGTGAAAAGATCGAGCGAAAGAAATCCATTTCTTTCGGCAGCAATGGAATATCAATATCTTTTTGTGTGTAGCAATATATTCAGTGTGTTTACCTTGTATGCGACTAATCAAGTATGAAGACAGTTATTTTACAAAATGTCGTAATTACATTTATTCCCACAATTAGAGAGCAACCATTATGCTGATGTGGCCCTCGGTGAAAATGAGTGAAACAAAATATTCTCCAGGGTTCATGATCTCTGTGTGCAAAGCAGAGCTTCATCAAATTTCGAGTGAACAGGTGAACAGCTCTTTGTGCAGCAGTAGTGGTGCAGAACAGCTGTAACCATGCGCATCACCACAGGGCAGTAAACAGCCCCCATCCAAACAGGCAGGTTCACAAACAGGCACTGTGAGGGTATAGAGGCCAAATGAACAAACTAACACCACTCTATGAAGCCTGCAAAATGCTTTTCCACTGACTTGCATCTTTGATGGATCCACTATGAGATATGAGGTTTATGCAATAGACACATGAAGCGACATGCACCACTAGACTGGAAAACACAGTTCACATCAGGGCTGATTGGCTGGAGTTCAAAACATAATGCAGGGGGAGTTTTGATAAGTCTGGAAATTTTCTCTTAGGGATATCGGAGAGGTTCTGATTAGATGACACGTACATGCACTTAAAGGGGGGGGATCAAAATTAAGTAGCCGAGTGAGAAGAACTATAGTGAGAAAGGAAATGCGGTAAACTGCAACATCTGATGCACAGAAGCAAATGAGACTAGAATGCTCATGTAGTGCACAAGGAGAATATTCAAATCCCATCAGTCATTTCAAGAAACTATTCATTCAGACCATTCCGAATTCACCGTGGGTGATGGGATGAGCAAGCTAGCTTGTGGTGTAGTTTTACAAAAATAAAATTGGATTAGCGCTCGGTGTGGAGTGATGAGGAAACGCGAATCTCCGCATCATCCATCATTTTCCCGTCCTGCATCTACCTCTTAAGATTGTTTGGGCATTTCCGCCACCCTCGCACACCATCCAGAACACCCAACGGATTCTTTACAGATGTTGTCACGGCAGCTCCACATAAAAACTTCCCAACAATCCAACATATCTTAAATCTTCCTCTCTATGCACCGGTTAAAGCTATTTTGATTTATAACCCCGCTTCCTCCGACACCTTTGCTTTCCCCCCCGGCTTGTCTGATCCTGCCGGCACCCACCAGCCCCGTCTGCATACCAGCCCTTTGAGATAACACATATGTCTTTTAAAATGTTGGTTCCACCAATCTTTTCTTTAGCACCCAGCATGGCACAGCTGGAAGAGGATGGGGGGGGGGGGTAGTGTGCATATGATGTGCAAACTAATGCTGTGTTTTGTAGCATGGCTCAAACTGCAACCACTATTTAAAGGTACGGTGTGTACAATTTGGTGGCACCTACTGGTGAAGTTCCGTATCGTATCCATAAACTCACCCTTCCCATTTGAGCTTGCAGGAGAACCTATGGTGGCCCTCAGTTGTCATTAAAGCTCAAAAGATGTTTATTTTGTTCACTCCGCTCCTGGTGTAAATATGCATTAAAGGGCTTATTTTACAGTTATGTAAAAAGCAAGTCATACATTGGGGTGATTATACATGTCTATAAAATGTCTATATATGATTGTTTTTCAATTCTATGTCTATAGACAGAAGTAACAAAAATGGACCAAAATCGTACAGACTGCACCTTTAAATCTAGCAAGTTTTCAGCGAATTCCTCACTTCACAAAACAAATGGCGGAGACTGCGTGGTTCCCATCAGCTTGTGTTGTGTAAAGAGGACGTGACATGATGACACATTCCAACAAGGACCAATAACGGACACAGCATGGCGTTTCCTCACTGCTTTCCGGCTAAATCTGTCATTCATGTTCATTTAATGGGGGACTTTGTCTCCTCTGTCCACGCTCACCATGTGGTGTTTGTGTCTGCCTCTCTAGAAAGACAGACGGGATCAGGCCACCTGGAGAGATGGGGCCGAGTTTTTGACCTCATTCCAGGTTTGGAGGTGGACTTTGAACACTTGGAGGAATCGCTACAGCAAATAAACTCGGCGGGAAGTGTAGAACTGAATGCAGTCTGGAAATGTGGCTAGTCAAACTCTAAATTGGTATGGTTGTGCCTCGTGTGTCTTTGCAACATGGCAGGAGGTTTGATTGGAGGTTAAAGATGAGAACATAAACCTAACCTCAGTCCCCCTGGACCAGAATGGGGCACTGGGGTCACCGGCGTCCATGGAGTTTCCATACCAGAGACCACTAATGGGCGAGTGGCTGGGAGCCCATCTGCCTCAGCGCGGTCAACATACAATGCCGAACGTCGCCCTGCTGCACACGCCCACTTGACCCCACGTCAGCGTCACACAAAGACGAGGTCAAGCCCGACCAGGTACGTGTCTGCGCGGATCCCGGGCCGAGCCTTACGCGCTAATTTCCTGTGACAGGCAGGGGACAAGCAGATAATGGCCGACAATCGGGCGGCCGGTTGCTGAGCAGCGTGGCGCGGAGCTCGGACGGGGCGAGGTGGTTTTGGCCGGCAACAAGGACCTGCTCATTTGTCCCACGGCCTTTGTGCTGCGGTAACAGTCAGTTGAGGCTTTGCCACAAAGCCTCGGACAAGCACGAGCATAGTCCTTGGCAGACCAAAGCTGTACGGATGACAATGCAGGGTTGACATTCAGTTGGTTGTGCCTAATCCTGATCCTTAAGCAATGTCAGTCACATTACTAAAAATGCACTTGCAGTTCAGATAATCATGGTTCTGAGAAAATAACCGCTTGTATTGTCCATGATCAGCTGGATTTTCTTGTAGTACCAATTCTACCTTCACCTATCCACTCATTATCTCAATGTCTACAAGATGACATATAGCACAGTTTTAACTTAATGACCCCCCAGAGGCTGTGTACGAACATCTGTACATTACCTTAAATAGCCCCTTGACTTTGCCTTTATTGCCAGCATGACGTGGGACCGCCCTCAACCCCCCCGCAGCTATGCTTACCTGTAAGTCACTGCATGTCATGGGTATTTCCTCAGATACTGACCAAGACTTTTATTTAACTCTGCTAGAGAGAGAAACAGGCCCTTGTTGGGCTTGTATTAGATGATGACCTTTATTTGTCGAATAAAAAATTGCAGAAACAGACCAAAAACAAGCTACAGCGAGGTGATGATGACAGGAGTTCAGTGTCCAGTCATGTTTTAAACAACCACATCATGGTGAATGTGCCAATAGTGAATTGTTATGGATACGCTCGAAAGAAAACTGTCAGTCTGCAGTGTGCGTCATGAAACTAGTCTGTCAGTGCTGTGGTTAAAATAAACTTTGCTACTGTCTGAGACCCCCCCCCCTCACCCCCCACCCCCCTCAACAGTGGCACCTGCATGCAATGAATCACAACCACAAAGGGATGAGGACAGATATTGACTCATGTCTGTGATTTTTATTCCGTCTAACGCAGGAGTTTGATTTATTTCACCACAATGGTGGACTTCCCATTGACAGATTATTGTTTTAATAAGGTCCCATATGTACGATTTCAGTGACATTCTATTTATTTCTACTGGCACTTACTAAAACATATTTTATAAATAAAACAAAAAACATCGTTTTTTGAGGGTATCTCCTCAATTTGTTGATGTTAATCATTAATTTGACTCATGGTTTACATATTTTGTTCATGCTCGTCTACTGCTAAGGGCAAACAAACTGCTATAACACCTAGATGGAACAGAGGCACAGGCCAATGCCAGTCTATTGCTCTATGTGGTTCAGGCCCCACAGCTTCCACTTGACCACCCCCGCCACTAGTTGGCTGCTCCACGTCTGTGGATAAATGTCAAATAAATATCTAAATATTTGGTCAAACCACTGTCACCACATGCCACAGCCAATTGCAACCGACAACGTGGAAAGGTCAAAGATGATTCTAAGCACTTTCTCTCTCAAGAGGAGTTCTTTACAAGCAGCTCAAGCACAACATTCCTGCAGTAATCCCTTTCAATCAGTGGCCAAATGTACAGCCATGAAGCAACAGATCAATATGGCTTTGACCTCCGCGTGGATGGGTCCTGGGGTAATTACACTGGGAGCACGGACTCTGCATGTTCTGACTTTTAACGCTATGCAACCCAAGAACAACAAATCAAGCGGCAATACGCATGGACACTTCTTGAGTATATTCTCAAACAAAAACACACACATTCTCTGACAAGTTATTACAGGTAACCTCTAAGCTGTTATTACTTGGGAGAAGCCCAGAGACAATATTATTATTCTCTCCTCACGGCCTCGGTGGGAGAGAGGAGTCAAGACCACGAGTGTGAAATGATGTTTTGTTTCAATTATTGGTTTTGGCGCAAGTTGATCACAGATTCTTCCCCGGACAGAACAAAATAAAAGTGTTCACGTCATCCGTATCTTTATCATTTGGTTTGTCACAAATCTCTAAATGGACTTCATTCTATGGTCAAGTGCTTGATGTGACACTTTGAACTTGATATGCTCCAATAATGGTGACAAAATGCCTCATATACTGTGGAAAATGCTGGGATGTTGGAATACTGCAAGCTCATAATTCAATATAAATGAACGATACCTCACTTTGCAAGCGTAACTATTCTTCTACTTTAAACTGCAATTGTCTCATCCCAGAAATTACTTCTTGTTTGCTTCGTCAAAATGATCAAAACAGCGAAAGGAATCCTTACCGGTAGATAACTGTTTTGTGATTCTATTTCTACACATAGAGGTGACAAACATTGACAGAAACACCGCACCTTTTGCGGGGAGTAAAAATGAAAAGAACAAGTGAGACCGCGAGTCACAGCACATCAGTGTTAACATGTCCATTTGCCGTCTGTCTGCGTGACATACATGGGAGAGGATGAGTGGAGCAAAACCAAAGTGGGAGATGATGACCGTCAGTCAAGGGCATTCATCTTTCCTCATGGGCGGCATGATGGATATGACGGTGGTGGGAATGGAAGAGATTTAAAGCCTAAAGGGTGAGGGGCTGAGAGGGGGGGGGGGGGTTGGCTGAAAGGAATGTTGCAGGAGATTACTGAGGGAATGAATATAACCTGAACCAGAGAGGATGAGAACCAAATAAAAAGTCACATTTGTCATATGCCCCTTTTCCACAGTACCTACTCCGCTCGACTCTCCGCGGTTTTTAGCCTTTTTCCATTAGTACCTAGTACTACGTGGTACTTATTTATTTTTTTTGTGGTACCTGCTTGGCTGAGGTACAAGCGAGCCGAGTTGCACCGAGAGTGTGACGTGAACCTACCGCGAGCCACCGATTGGGCCAGGGCACGAGTCAATGACGGCGACTCGTAGAAAGAGTCCATCTCGCCACATCTAAACCCCACTTGCAGCGGTCGTGTTGTTTTATTTTATTTGTGAGCACTCGAAATCACGCGTGGCAACACTGTGGTCGACGGAGGAGGTTCAGCTCTTCCTGTGTTTCACGGCCGCATTCTGAGGGAGCTGGACGGGGCAAGCCGCAATGAAAAAGTCTTCCAGTAGGTCGCCGGGAGGGAGGTTGGCCACGACAGAGCCGCGGCGATACTGGAGAGCACAATAAGAGCTGGCAAGTGTTATTATATGCTACCTAACCCACTGTGGCGTTTCGGTGCGACCTTCTATGACGAACCCCGCCCCACATTGAGGCGCTACTCAATTGTTATGGAAACGGATCTGGTATCGAGTAGAGTCGGGTAGCGCGATGGAACAGCGGCATTCGTTTCCTGACCATCGCCACCTGTCTTCCCTCTATAGGTCAAATGGCCTCTGCGAGGATGATGATTTGACAAGGTGACAGGTGATCCTATCAGGAGGTGTGAAGGATGACGGACAGCACCAAACAGGTGGCGTTACTCAAGTGCAATCGCCTCAGCCTCCCTTTTTGTCATCAGAGCTACACTTGTTCCGGTACTGTCACGGGTCCGACTTCGCTAATCACGCGCCATCCCAAAAAAGGACAACGAAATGAGAGGGCTTTCAAAAAACGATTAAAGGCTAAAAAAGGACAATTTACATTCCAAAAGGTTAACGTTTTGCTTTGAAAGTACCAAAAAAATGTCATTCATGATGAAACATGTTGGCAGCCATTACATCTTTTAATGGATGTTGTGAAATGTCCGCTACGGGCCTGCCCCCCTCTCTCTCTCTTTCTCTCTCTCTCTCTCTCTCTCTCTCTCTCTCTCTCTCTCTCATCACAGCCTGCAATTACAGCAAAGTTGGGGCAGGTCAGTCAGAGTGACGGGCTGGCAGAAGTACAGATTACTGTCTGTGCGTGTAATCCACAGCCTTTTTAACTCCCCTCGCTGACTGACGCTCTCAGCCCTCCCATTCGAAAACCCCAGTGCCTGTTGATTTGCCGACTTTCATGTTTGATGGACAGGTGGGACATCCTACTCCGCGACCCCTGTGGCCTTCTTCCACGCCCGTGACCGTAAGGGTCAGAACGTGGGAGTGTGGCTTTTGTGGGCCGTGGGGGAGCGAGGGGTTTTCAATGGCTTTAGCCACTTTTGAATTATTTTCGTTACCTCAGCCAAGAAGAATATGTTTTCACACCAAAAGACAAAAAATATCACTTCTGAAAATATTCAGACAATATAACTTTGTCACTTCTGAAAATATTTCAAAACAATGACATAGTGGCATTTTCATGAATTCATAATCATCTTTTTTCTCCATTATCCTTAAATGAGCCCATTAATGTATATTTACATGAGGAGCAGGTCCTCTCAAAGGGGGCTGCCATGTTTTCACAGGGGCTTAGAGTGACATCTTTGAGTTTTAATGACTCCTGAAGTCGACCATAAATTCTCCTACATGCTCAGAAGGGTGAGGGTGAGATGCTGGATACAACAAGCAACTTCACCACTAAATGTCACCAAATCGTACGCACTGCACCTTTACGTTTTATGGCAGATTCAGTGTTTTCTCCATTGGGGGTGAAGATTTTTTACCTACAGTGCCCTCATATATTATGCATACTTATGTAAGTCAAAATCTGTATCTACTTCTTAAATGTGTCCTCACAAGATGAATGTTTGTTTAAGTCATGTGGTCTACTTCTTTCAGACAAGTTTCCAAAAACAATTTGCAAGGTTGAAAGGTGAACTTCTGCAGAGGCGGGGGGCAGCGGTCGTGTTGTTTTATTTTATTTGTGAGCACTCGAAATCACGCGTGGCAACACTGTGGTCGACGGAGGAGGTTCAGCTCTTCCTGTGTTTCACGGCCGCATTCTGAGGGAGCTGGACGGGGCAAGCCGCAATGAAAAAGTCTTCCAGTAGGTCGCCGGGAGGGAGGTTGGCCACGACAGAGCCGCGGCGATACTGGAGAGCACAATAAGAGCTGGCAAGTGTTATTATATGCTACCTAACCCACTGTGGCGTTTCGGTGCGACCTTCTATGACGAACCCCGCCCCACATTGAGGCGCTACTCAATTGTTATGGAAACGGATCTGGTATCGAGTAGAGTCGGGTAGCGCGATGGAACAGCGGCATTCGTTTCCAGACCATCGCCACCTGTCTTCCCTCTATAGGTCAAATGGCCTCTGCGAGGATGATGATTTGACAAGGTGACAGGTGATCCTATCAGGAGGTGTGAAGGATGACGGACAGCACCAAACAGGTGGCGTTACTCAAGTGCAATCGCCTCAGCCTCCCTTTTTGTCATCAGAGCTACACTTGTTCCGGTACTGTCACGGGTCCGACTTCGCTAATCACGCGCCATCCCAAAAAAGGACAACGAAATGAGAGGGCTTTCAAAAAACGATTAAAGGCTAAAAAAGGACAATTTACATTCCAAAAGGTTAACGTTTTGCTTTGAAAGTACCAAGAAAATGTCATTCATGATGAAACATGTTGGCAGCCATTACATCTTTTAATGGATGTTGTGAAATGTCCGCTACGGGCCTGCCCCCGCCCCCCCCCCCTCTCTCTCTCTCTCTCTCTCTCTCTCTCTCTCTC
>JAFBJT010110565.1:30629-42584 GCA_016785325.1 Chascanopsetta lugubris | reverse complement strand
CTCGGCAGGCGGGCCGTTCACGCCGTCCATGGTCTCCGAGCTTTGGCTGGCGCCAGAGATGGTTCTGATGGGCCCTGCCGACTCCTGGTGCTGGTACTGGCGGAACATGCGGGACAGGTTGTCCTTGTGTTGCTCGAAGGTCACCTACAAACACACGCAAAGGACCATGAGTTATACGACCTTTAAGCAGCGGGTGAAATTTCAGTATGTGAACTGGAATCACAGGGAATTGATCGATTGATCAAAACCTTTGATCAAATCTAGAGGTTTTATTAAAAACTTGAAAAACACAGTGACCACTTTGTGTTTAGTGTCTACTTCTATTTAGGAGTCATACTTTGCTAAAAGTTAACCTATGGGTTGTATGGTTGTTCTTTAAATGCAGGGGATGTTTCTGGTCCGAAATGACAACGCCCAGAGGGGGCGCTCTTCTTTTCAAAAGTCTGGATTTTTATTCCACCTCCTATTCGAGGTGACATCACTGTTGCAGTCAGAGTCTGACACTGTCGGTGGACAAGACACTTCCTTCATCGGAGGGAAGCAGTCGACCAATCAGAGCACTTAGGGAGGGGCAAGAGCTTTACAGAGCGTCTCAGGGAGCTGGTGTAGTGGACAGCATGAGGAAACTATGATGATGTAGACCTGTTCTAGTTATGACAGTAATACATGTAGCATGCTAGTCAAAGGGGAGTTGTATGCGTGCCCGATGGAAAAACAGGTTTTCTGCGATATAGCGCCACCTATACTGCAGAACACTGGGATTCGCGACTTAAACATCTCATATAAGAAGCACAATCCACAAACAGTTCAACTATTGACAGATATCTATTGCTCTAATTGCCTGTTCAAGCCTCAAATTACGGATTCAAGAGATTTCCCCGATGGCGATGATCTGCAAGCGCGTTGTTACCCCCCGCCTGACCACTAGGGGCCCGTTTCTGAACAACTGGCTCCATATTCGAAACTTTTCTCACTCAGCTTGTCCACCGCCCATCAACCTCCCTCCGTCTTCTCTCCATCTGATAGCGCCCGACTGGACGGCTCGTCTATAAAGCACAATGTTCGGCAGTGGCATTCGAGGAAGAGCCCATCCATGTAAGCAGTCATAGATTAGCAGTAGATACTATTAGCGCGTGTCTGCTGGCTGCGCTGAGAGCGTGTCCGGCATCGGCAAGTCCTCCCACGCCTAATTTAAGACCCGGCATTAATCACTGGGCATGGAGGACAGAAAGTCAAAGATGGGTTGGAGGTTGGAGGGGGTGTGGGGGGGATGGGGGGGATGGGGGTGCAGCCGGCAAGACCCACTTTGCTGCCTTTTACCTGAGGCCATTTGGAAGGAGCTGGGAGGGGGGGGGGAAACAAAGGGAGCCGGGGATCAAAGGGAAGAAAAGGGGAAAATAAGAAATTGCAAAGGAGGAGGAAAAAGAAAGTGAGTCATTGGGAGAGGAAGAAAAGGGACCGGGCAGAGAAAGAAGCTGATTATTTGTAATTAATTAGGCGTTATTGTTCTAAATTAGCCTGCTACACGGGTGCTCATTAATCTTCGGCGGCGGGGAGCAGTGATTGGTAATCCATAGCTGTTTTCCGAGCCTGTTCTAAATGCACCAGTAGTCTGTCTCTCCCTCTCTCTCTCTCCCTCTCTCTCTCTCCCTCTCTCTCTCTGCGATCACAAAGCGAGACCTTCTACCCCATTAGTTTGAGCTTAATTTGACATTTAGCATTTTTTTGCAATAAAAAAAATAAATAAAAAATAAAAGGGCCACAGTCAGAGCGCAACGCCGTGGAAATGACGCGGGAGAGGGCGGCCGCGGCGCATAACGTCATACATCCAGGATGCAGTCGGTACATTAAGATGATGTATGCCGGCCTAAATGCGGCTCTGCGCCGGATCCAGTTACCATTAGACGGAGGTGGAATAGCGTCTGTGTGGTTTTAGCGTTTAGCCTCACTCTGCGCAGCGAACAGAAAAAGGGCCTTGGGTGGCTAAGACATCAGTGCCTATCTAATCTAATTTAATTCTAGGGGTTGTACGGGGAAAATGTTAAGGTAATGCACACAAAAAAAAAAAAGAACGAGAGCGGCGGTGGTCTCCGCTAATGTGACGGGTAACGTGGTATTAAAGGTCAGATCGGAGATGTGAAGTGTTGCGGGATCGAGACGCCGTGATAAAGACAAACCAACACCGAGCTTCCCTGTGGTCAGTCAGGACCTGTGATCAATAGACCCGATAAACACAATAAACATATTGACGCCAAGACCCCTTTCAATCAAGCGCCACCAAAAATGTATACACACACACACACACACACACACTCATATAATCAGTTCCTAAAAGGTGCCGAAAGGAAAACAAATGGTAATTTCCCTCAGGTCAAGCAGCTTTAGGAAACTTTCCAATAAATGTTATTTATAGTGACAGTAAAGTGAGCGTTCTGCCATTAGCTCACGTAGCCGCGCTCGCGCTCAGTGAGCATTAGCTAGCTTTTTTTCTTTTTTTTTCTTAAAAGAAAACAACATCAATATACAGCCAGGCGGTAGCAGGTCGCAGCTGCTTGCAACAAACACACACACACACACACACACACACACATGCACACTATAAACACATGCTAAAGCTAACCAGCTAACAAGCTAGCTTGACCTTTGACCCCCACCCACTTGCTGACTGGCCTGTCTTGGCATCTGTGCGCAGGCTCAGTTCTGAGTGAGCAGCAACCTCTGGGGCTGACAAATGAGTCCGATACCGAAGTGGGGAAACACCTGCAGTTCACAGGGTGGCCACTTGAGGCTGACTCCGAAAGAGAGTCAACCCCCATAGACTCCCATGTTAAAATGGTCAACTTTAGAGGTGAATCAAATATGCCCTCATGCCCTGTACAAACTACTAATTGTGCATAATTAAGGGCGTGGCCACTTGAGTTGCCTCATTGCCCGTATTGGAATGAACCAGGAAGTGGGAGGAGTTGACGATGAGTGACTCGCCCACAATGAACCTTAAAAGCACCTATGGGTGACCTCACGGGTGCTACATCCATCTTTGTACCCCGTCTATGGTCAAGTCACGTAACTGCTGACCACAGGCTGATGGAGGCAGAGGGGAATGTATTGTCAATGGTGATTACAATTTTTTTTTTTAAGTTTCCTAATGGCACATTAAAAAAAACCTGAATACACGCCCATATATATCTGAATCTGTACACAACATACTATGAACTTCCAATTCTTCAAAATGCATTCAGTTCTTTTAGTGTCCCTTTGTTTATCAGAAAAAAAAAAAAAAACAAATAGACAAACAACTGATCCAGAATATGCGCGCACGCACACACGCGCACACACACACACACACACACACACACCCTGACCCACCCTGACCCGTTAGGTGAGGTCAGGGTGGCTGGGCGCTGATCTGGGGGACACCCCACCGAGGAGCAGCATGGGAGTCCTCAGCGAGATGGACAGACAGCGAGCGACCACAAAACAAAGAGGGAAATGGGGAGGGCAGCGTGGCTCTAATGCGATTAGCGAAATGCAATTCCTCCTCCTCCCAAATCAATGTCATCTGTAGCAGCCATGCCCAGCGGATGGATTTCACCCTGGTCCACCGCCATTTCTGCTGAACGTACAACCCGATGAGCCCCGACTGTCAAATAGCATCCGACCGAATTAGAAAATAATTGAAAACTCATCATCTCCTCATACTTTTCGTGGGATGTGGATGGATTTGGAAGGTTTCTTGAAGGGGGAGGAGTCAGGGAAGTCTCTGCGGCTGAGTGTAAATTCCTGTTTATCTGCTTGTCTGCCTCCGCGGCTGTGTGTAACCGTTGATGTACTTGATACCTGCACTTTTTACTTATAATTGTTATTGTCTATGCAACTTTTTGAGTTTTTGCATACGGAATGAGAACTGTTACGGACTATGGACTTATATGGGATATACCATTATATATATTATATTATATGGGACCCCATGCAGCCCTTCATAATATCAGTTGTAGATTTTTTTTTTATTTAATGAATGTATATTTACTTGTGTCGTCTTATTTTTCATGTGTGTATTTGTTTTTGCTCGGTCTTCAAAAACTCAATAAAGAGACTTGTTTAAAACTCATCATCTGATGAATGACTAATCTAATTAAACATGTTCATCTCTAGAATAACAGATTAAACAGGTAAACGCCACCAGTGACGATCACCTTCCACCGACAGTGTGGACAAACGCTCGATGCACGGCCTTTATCTAACATTGGCTTCTTCACGTCTTTACTTTCTCCTTCCTTTGTCCACTTGTCAATGAATCCATTTGAAAGTCTTTGCCAAGAACAACAGCTTGACTCCCGTGTGTGTGTTCAACTCAGTGTGTATGTGTGTGTGTGTGTGTGTGTGTGTGTGTGTATGTAATGTCTCAATAACCCCAGGAGGAATGCGGAGACTGCTCGGTCAACCTATTTAACTCGTAATATTTGGCATTCCATCACGAACCGAAATAAGGCCGAGCTGATACACTCGCACTTTTCACTATTCCTGAGATGTAATTGTGTGAAATTAGCAGCTTATTTTCTATACCTCCGTGTATATTATATTTTGTCAAAGATCTGTCGGCTCATTTCAACCCGTATTTATCTTTGCGGTAAAAAACGTCTGACAGCTGTAATGAAGTTAGCCGACGGTGGGAGTCTGAAGGACGGCGGGACCTTCACGCCCCCATCCCTCCCTCCCTCCCTCTCTCTCTCTCTCTCTCTCTCTCTCTCTCTCTCTCTCTGGGAGATCTCCTTGTTCTCAGACTGATTTGTGTGCAGAGATGGACGAGGGGGGGGGGGGGGGGGGGGGGGGGGGGGGGGGGGGGGGGGGGGGGGGGGGGGGGGGGGTTGTCGTGTCAGCGTGCCCACCTGCAGGAACATCTGTCTGTTCGGAGGGATGCATATAGATGCAAGATAACTTGCTAATGAGTGACAAAGAAGGGTCTCACACACTTACAGAGACATTGTTACGGATCTTGAAATGAACTTTTTACAGCGTTCTGTGAGAGGAGACAACGAAAGACAAAAAAAATGAAATTGAATGAGAGGTAAAAAAAAAAAAAAAAAATAGTGGGGATAGGGGAAAGAAAAATGTCAAACTCTCAAATCATCTCTCAACTGTGCTCAAATATATTAGAGCCAAAAAAAGGGTGGTCATTCTGACATTGAACGATTATGATGATGATCTCATTATTATCATTTTGAGAGGTTTAAGTGATAAGTTGTCATTATTGGGGTCATATCGGGGGAAAGCAGAGCATCTTGTTCAAGTCAGTCCTTAGTTTAAGTTTCACAAATAACAAATATGTCGATTCTTTTGGCTCATCAGCTCCACAGTGACATGGGCTGTTTGAAAGACTGCAAGACACTGTGTGTACTCATGAGACACTCTGTGTACTCATGAGAAACTCTGTGTACTCATGAGAAACTCTGTGTACTCATGAGACACTCTGTGTACTCATGAGAAACTCTGTGTACTCATGAGAAACTCTGTGTACTCATGAGAAACTCTGTGTACTCATGAGACGCTCTGTGTACTCATGAGAAACTCTGTGTACTCATGAGACACTCTGTGTACTCATGAGACACTCTGTGTACTCATGAGAAACTCTGTGTACTCATGAGAAACTCTGTGTACTCATGAGAAACTCTGTGTACTCATGAGAAACTCTGTGTACTCATGAGAAACTGTAAGAGGGCGACTTTATCTTTGGTGAAATCTTCCATATTCAAAGAGGTTTTGAGTTTCGCAAGAAAGTGTGAGACCGCAGGTCAAGATGATGAATCCATGATGGGGAATTCCACGTATGATCCATGTGCACATTTCTGTACATTCCTTTTATATTTCTACTTTTGCAATCTACAAAACGTCATTGTCAAGAGTCAAGAGTCATCCAAACGATACTCTTCAATGAATAAAACCCCTAAAATAACAATATGTGGGAGGTGTCCACTTTATTAGGTAACACCTGTGGATGGATTGGAGTCAGCAGAAATACAGCACGTGTAGATACAGTCACAGAGATCGTGCGTTAATTATATAAATTGCATATTATTATATAAATTATCAAAAATACAGAGAGAGTTTTCACCTTTCATTCAGTGCGACTACTACTTTATGTATGAAGTTGATCTTTCAAATATTATATTACAGTATTTTAGTGGGCCTAATATAGTGGCCACCTGCATATACTTTATNNNNTGTGCAAACATATATAATTTATATATATATATATATATATATATATATATATATATATATATATATAGAGAGAGAGAGAGAGAGAGAGAGAGAGAGATCATTCTGTGTCAATAGAAAATGCCACACTTGCCATTCAAGTGTTAATGAAACAATATGTTTACATGCCAAGTAAACATGCAGTATGAGGCTTATTATTATTATTATTATTAATAATAATTATTATTATCATTATTATTATTATCTGTACACGTGTTTGTGTTCCACCTCCTCTGACACATGGGGAATGTATACATCAGCCCATGTGAGGATCAAGCGCATGTATATATGTATTTGTGATTGCGTGTGTGCACTTATCAAGAGGCTCCCAGTGGGCTGGTTGTATTTATGAGGCCCTGTTTCTCTGATTGTTCTTGCGCGGTTCCGATGAATATTCAATGGGATCGGGGAGAGAAGGGCTGTGCAGAGCCCAGGAGAGAAGGAGGGCAACACAGTGCCTCACTCTCACATGCACACACACACACACACACACACACACACACACACACACACACACACACACACACATCCAGCCCTGCAGCAGTGGGAGGAGAGAGCAACAGTGACAAACAGCTTCGGTGCTACAAAGGTGGCAGGAAATCTATCAAACGGGACAATAAAATTGCAATTGAGTTTCTTTAGCTTTTTTTATAGCAGATGCATGAATCCTGGTGGCTAGCTCTCACCCAGCGCTACTATCTGATTCACAGGCACTCTCTGTGTGTGTGTGTGTGTGTGTGTGTGTGTGTGTGTGTGTGTGTTTCACATCTCACGAGTGCATGGCTTTTATTTGCAGACAGTGTGCGTGTGAAACGCCGAAGTGAGGCGAGGGGCTGGGTGTTGTTACCAGAGCTGCATTAATCCAGCGCAATTATGGGAAAAGGGGCAATTACAGGCTGTCGTGTGGAGAGAGGAATAAACACTTTGAGCAAGACGCCCCGGCCGGAGTCACTCTGCTTTGATGCAAAATGAGAAAATGAGACGCCCCCCCCCCCCAACCGAACAGACTTAATGAACAGGTGAGATCACGGCTAAACATCAAGGAGAAGCTCAAGCCTGTACGCTGTTGTTCAAAAGTAAGAAAATAGCCACAAATTACAATTTAAAGGTGCAGTGTGTAAGACTTGGTGACTGGTGAAGTTGCATGTTGTATCCATCACCTCAGCCTCAGTTGTCATCAAAACTCAAAACTGTGTTTAGTGCGTCCACTCTGGGCTACTGTAAAAACATGGCGGCCCCCGTAGAGAGGACCCGCTCCTCGTGTGAATATACAAAAATGGGCTCATTTAAAGGTGCAGAGTGTAGATTTCTGTCAATTTTTTTTACTACTACCGGTGGAAAAAATGACAAAACAATTACATACAGACATTTTTTTTAAATGACCTAATTGCATTTTTATTCCTGTTGACCTGAAATGAGACCATTAATGTTTTTACAGTAACTTAGCGTGGACGTACAAAACATCTATTGAGTTTCAATGACAACTGAACTCCACCACAGGTTCTCCTGCCTGTTCAGAAGGGTGAGAGGGTGAGGGGGTGAGGTGACGGACACAACGTGCAACTTCACCTCCGGGTGGCACCAAATCTTACACCTTTAAGGGTAAAGTAAAAAAATAAATAAAACAACACATCGCGGCAATTACGTCATTGCTTTGTTGCAACAACAGCGAGTGAGGAAAAATAGCCGAAATCGTACACACTGCACCTTTAAATGAAATCGGGTCATAATCATATAAACACATCGACGCGGCTGCACTGACAGTAAACTCCAGTGAAGCCGGCAGACCTCCGCCGTCAAGGTTTCCAACACAAATTGTTCCTGTTACGCCCTCGCCTCACATTAGCTGCTGCCCTCCACTGACAGCAGAGAAAATTCCCTCTAACCTTCTCACGTGCATTTCGCTTCACACTGCGACGGGAAGTTGCTGAGAGTTCAGAGCATCCAGGAATACACACACACACACATACACACACGCACACACACACGCCTACACCTATGCACACACAGCATTGTAACAGAGCCGGCTGCATTATCACGGTCTGCCTCTGCCCCGTGAAGTCTGCCTGTGCCCCCTACTGGCCGCCAGCGTGCACCGCAACCCCCGTTTCCCGTCTCACATCACCAGCACTTCTTTAACTCCAGCCTTCAATCTGCCAGGCCCCTTAAAAACCCCCCAGACCACAATCTGACACCAGCCCCAATTACTTCACTGCGTTTGGACCCCGAGCAGGGTAACGTGATATCAACACTTCATTTTCTAACGCAGCATTTTGAATTCCACTTTTGGAAATAAGAAGTGCCAGGAGTTTATTTTTATCGGCGCTACGTGGACGAAAGATACCCGCTACATAAATAAAGAGGCCGGGTGGAATCCGTTCCCGCCGGTTTACGCTGCGACTAGCTTTTTACGTTATAATCACCGCGTAGCTTCCATGAGGCCTAATCTGATGGGCACGGGGCGGGGGGCCAGGCTTCGGTTACCGGGCCGCGCTCCACTCCGGGATAATGCCTCTCTAATTTCTCATGTGATGAGCTGCATTATGTCACACGCAGCCCAAACATAGGGGTGACAGAGCCGATGGCGTTGACCGAGCGCAGAGGAGGGGGTTGCAATTACAGTGACGCGGCGAATTGTTTAGACGGAAGATTTGAAGTGTGTGTGTGTGTGTGTGTGTGTGTGTGTGTGAGTGTGTGTGTGTGTAAGTGAGATAAAGAGTGTGTGATGTGAAAATGAGGAGAAACAGAAACGGAACAGATGAAACAGATGAGGAGATAGAAGAAGATCCACAGAGGAAGATAAACAAAGCCACGTCTAACCTGCGCGTGAGTGCGTGCGCGCGTGTGTGTGCGCGTGTGTGTGCGCATGTGTGTGTGTGTGGAGGGACTTAACGCTGACCTTGGAGTGGGTGATGGACAGGGTGTCCACCCAGACGCGCCAGCCGCCCCACTCGTACTTGATGGCGTGGTAGAGCAGGATGCGGAAGATGGCGTACACCATCTCGGTGATCTTCTGCTCCTCGGTGTTGCGCGGCGTGATGAAGCCCAGCGAGAGCATCCACTCCTGCCACACCGAGCACTGCAGCAGGCTCCTGCAAACCAAAGGTGCGCGGCAATGAGAGGGTGAAGGTGTGTGTGTGTGTGTGTGTGTGTGTGTGCACGTGTGTGTGTGTGTGTGGGTGTGCTTCCTGTTGCGTTCTCACCTGCGGTTCTCCCGGCTGTTGTTGAACAGTTTGATCATGTCGGACAGGAAGAGCCGGCGCACCTCCATGCTCTCGGGGGACGGGGAGGCGTTCTTCAGCAGGGCGGCGATCACCTTGAGGATCTCTGCGGACGTTAGATTAGAGTCAACGTGATTAATCCCTGGGGCAGGTTCCCTCGGAGGACGAGGGTTCCGTAAAGACAGGTCAACTCAGATGAAGGGAAACTTAGAAACGAGAGATTGAGCACAGGCAAAGTCAGAACAATACAAATGGCGCAGAACAGAGAACAGAGCTTCATTTAGGAAGAGAACGGGGGTTAAAGGTGCAGTGTGTAGGATTTCGGTACATTTTCAACACTCCTCTCTATAGAAATAGAATTACAAAACTTTTACGTGTGGGCATTTTTACAAATGTATAGTCACCCCCCCCCCCCAACGTATGACTTGCTTTTTACATAAACCCTTAAATGAGCCCTTTAACGTATGTTTACACCTGGAGTGGGTCCCCGCTCCGTGGGCCGCCATGTTTTTTACAGTAGCCCAGAGTGGACGTACTAAACATCTTTTGAGCTTTAATAACAACTGAGGGCTATCATAGGGAAGGGTGAGGTGATGGACACAACGTGCAACTTCACCAGTAGATGTCACCAAACCGTACACACTGCACCTTTGCCTCGACTCTCCTCTCCATCCTCCCTCGTGAAGAGAAATCCACGTTTATTCCAAGGTGGAGGTGAACGATAAACGTGTGGGAGGTGTAACGACGGACATAAATATCCCCTATCTGTGTTTTCTGCGATGAAAAACGACAGGAAGTTGTATTTTCAAATGGCCGCGGTTTGGGAACCGAAACTCGCCGTCAACAACTAAAATCACACATCGGTCTCAACATGTGCGAATAATTGTGTCACAAACGATCTGGACTTCCAGCTGTGCGCACCTGAAAACCAGCGAGAGGAAAACGGAGCAGAGGAGAATATGAAGAGAGAGGGGGGGGGGGGGGGGGGGGGGGGGGGGGGGGCCCATTGATCTTTATTATGCTGTAATGGTTTTGGTATTGTTTCAAACGAGCAGAGCCGGGGTCTGGGAGGTTTGGCTCGGGTTAAACCGAAGAGACTGACTGTTGGGATGAATTATCTCGACAGTGTCAGTGTCCATTTGCTCCGGGGCAGCGAGACGTCGGGGGGCTTGGGTTTCAAACTTGTCTCTTCGGAACCTTGGCGCTAACCTGTGCCCCCCCCCCCCCCCCCCCCCCCCCCCCCCCCCCCCCCCCCCCCCCCCCCTGGGCCCCCCCCCCCCCCCCCCCGCCCCCCCCCCCCCTCTCCCTTCCCCTCTCCCCTCCCACCAGACGCTCGTGTTGTTTCTACGCCTTAGTCACTCAAATTATGAGTCGCTGAACCTTTACCGCCAGAAAATTACCCCAGCATGTACCGGGAATGAGGGGAGGGAGGGGATGGCGTATTCTTCTCCTCCTTTTTTTTTTTTTTTTTCCATTCGCTCTCTCCGTCCACCCCCCCGCCCCCCCTCTCTCTCCCCTCTCCCTCGAGTTAATTTGAGGGAAACTGTACTTCCTCGGTTTGTTTGATTGGCTCTGACGTTACTAAAGACTGCAATCAGGGGGCCATTTTGGGAGTTTGTCGCAGATTAAATCAAGGGAATGCACGGCAAAGGGGAAACAGACCGCCGCTCTCCCCGTTTCGCCCTCACATGCGCGCACGGACCCGTACGCGGGGTCTGGGTGATGTATACCGCCTGTCGAGGACGGTCGGGCAGCAGAGTTTTTAACACAATAAAGGCTTAGGATAATCAATGTGTGACTGCAGCGGGACCTTGTCAGATTAAGGCTGGTTGGAAGTAAACCTTGGTTGTGATTATGCCGAGTGCTTGGATTTCAAACTGATTAAAGCTGTGCACATGTCTCCCAGTGTGTGTGTGTGTGTGTGTGTGTGTGTGAGTGTGTGTGTGTGTGTGTGAGAGAGAGAGAGGGATGTTTTCCTTCTCTGGGCTGAAATGGTGAAATGGATACTTGAGATTCCGCAGTATAAAAACATTTTGCGTGAGCTGACATGAAATTGGAGGTAAGTAACAGCCTGGAAAGGATCTGATGGGAGCATTGACGTGAGCCGGCTCGGTCTCTGCTCGTTAGGCTGCACTTTGTACTGCGCAGATACAACGCAGTCAAAAGTACAAAGCGGGAAATCGCGCTTTTCACATCATCAAAGGCAAAGTAAACCATGCGTTTGAAGTCTACTGTCTTTTTGGAGTTCTTAGCGATATTAAACTATACTCAGATATATCGGTGTATATATATACTGTATCGAGGTTTCTTATACTTGTTGCTATTTGGTGGATATGGTTGTGTGTGTATATGTACCACATATACAGTACATATACATATTGTTATAGAGATGTCTCTACGTATAACATACACATGTTTAAGTTTATATGTGCATACATATAAATACACATATACACACACACACACATATTTAATTATC
>JAFBJT010110565.1:9340-30607 GCA_016785325.1 Chascanopsetta lugubris | reverse complement strand
TCATCATATAAACAACAAAAATATATATATATATATATATATATATATATATATATATAAATATGGATTATGTGTATATGTATGTACGTAACACATTCATTATCATTACTAATATCATTATTATCCTTACTGTCATACGTTGTTTTTAATCTACTTCAACATCACGGTTTCCCCTATGGGCATAGATTCAGTTTTATTTGGTTCTATTCTGAATCAATACAGTCAAAATGTGGAGTATTTAGCGAATGCACTGAAACATAAACAATACAAGGCCCCCCATCAAACCAGAATTTCACCCCTGTGATGATTTCATTATATGCAACATCCCTTTTGAAGGGATGAACGACTCCCGACAAACACCCGCCTCCAATAAACCCGGCAGATGTGTGAATGTGGATTTGTCACACAACAGCCTTTGCGCAGTCCCTATGCTCAACTTCCCTGGTATGAGAAAGAAAGAAAGGAAAAAAAGAAAAAAAAAATATTCTCCTCCGGCTGCAGAATTTATGTCTTTCATTTGTTTGACTGTATATAGAGATCGCACTCTTCCGTGGGGAATGCGCGCCGGTGCAGTATGGGAGCGGTAGGTATGCGGCGGGTAGCGCTGCATGGGAGATGATTTAAGGGAGCGGCGTGGCGCAGAGGAGGAGGCACTTACGTGGGTTGAGGATCTTCACAGTGGAGTCCGGGTCCGGATGCTGTTTATGGATCACTTGAGTGCAGATCTGCTCCGTAAGGATCTACCACGGGACAGAGGGAGAGAGAGAGAGGGGGGCGGGGGGGGGGGGGGCGTTCGAAGTCATAAATATCTACACAGGGCTTTGTAATAACAGAGAAACAAACCACTGGTACGAACACACAGGGCTTGTGTATACCTTTCACTGTTGCGGAGCATATTACAAATCGAGCTCCTGCTGGTGATAAAGCGTTAAATTTACGGTTTCCAGTATTTAGCTGGGTGCTGGATGATGTTTCCGTCGGGTTCAGAGAAGTAAACAAACGGTAAACGGTTTCATACTGCTGCGTTTGGTCGCTTCGCCGCTGTACCGACCTCGAAGAGCACGTTGTAGGTCGTCATGGTGAAGTGAGTGCAGTGCAGCATCAGCCGCTCGGTGAGCAGGGAGAAGAGGCCGTGACTCAGCATGACCTCCGCTTTCCTCCTGGTGGGGGCGTTGGGAGAGGTCAAAGGTCACAGGTCAGTGATTTCACAACGTAGCACGTGGCGCGAAAGCTCCGCTGCGCATCGCTGGGAGTAACACATTTCATTTCGACGGACAATGTGACGTGGGGAGAGCGTGATGAGTCAAAGGCGAGGCGCAGGAGTGGAAACGTGTCGGCGTGTAAACCGGACGAGCTCGCCGCTCGCGTGCGACGCGCAGGAAATGAAAAGAGAGGATCCCTGCTGACGCAGTGAGAGGAGCTCTCTGTCGCCTTCACCTCTCATCATACAGCTCCTCCAGTTTCAACGCTACAACAACAAAGACGTATATTGTGTACGTGTGCTGATATTCAGTGCACTGAACTGTGGACAGACACATTTCAGACACGCACCGACACTTAGGAAAGTGCTGTTGAAATAGACCTATTATTACTCGGTATCGTGAAACATTCAAGATTACTTCCAAAAATAACTCAGGAGCGTCCTCTCAAGGTCACTTTTTTTTTTTCTGATTTTCCATCTAAGGTTATTTGAAATGTATATTTATAAGAACACTCCTCTATAAGTATTACAATACTAACTGTAGCTCTGGAAATAATTTGAGCATTATCATAAAGAAATGTAAATGTCAAAAAAGTGCATAGAATGCATGAAACTGTATCATGCAACGGAATAAACACTGAATACATCTGAAAAGCAACATTTTATTTTTTGGGGCAAATTGAAATAATTTCTTGAAATATTTTTTAAAAAATTTACTTTTGCATAATCATTTCTAACACACGTTGAACAAAATGTAAATCAGACTTATGACTTGATCTGGAATAAATGTGATTAATTTGTGGCTAAAAACTTAAAAGAGACTTACTTTGGTGGCAAGTTCTTCAGAAAGTAGCCCATCACTTTGAGTGCCTGCACTCGTATTCCTTCACTTTTGGAGGCCAGAAGCTTGTAAACCACACTGAGGAGGAGAAGAAGGATGTTCAATTTTCCATATAAAAAAAAAAATAAAGAAACAAATAAATAGTGTCAAAAGAATGTACAACTGACACGTAACCAGAGTGTGGCAGAACAAACAGGTTTTTGATGTGTTTGGAAATGAAACAAAAAGAGGGAGGGAGGCAATTATGTGAATGAAATGTGACAAGACTAAAACCATAAAAAATCGAAATAACGAGCTCCGATTGTGAGCGTTTTATTCTACATATGGACAAAACTACGGTGGAATGAGTTCTGATTTACCGAATTCCGTTTCGCTGGTCGAAGGCCTGGATCATCGCTCCTGGATGTTCAGACATCAGAGCCACCAGCAACTGCAGCACATCCATGAGGTTATCATCCTGTGGGACAGAGGGAGGACGAGGGTTCATGGCAGCGTGAAGTTCATTCTATATTATGAGAAATGCAGAGCCAGACGACCACAAATGTACGAGCTGGAGGTCGACTAATTATCTGTATC
This sequence comes from Chascanopsetta lugubris, assembly GCA_016785325.1. Taxonomy (NCBI): domain Eukaryota; kingdom Metazoa; phylum Chordata; class Actinopteri; order Pleuronectiformes; family Bothidae; genus Chascanopsetta; species Chascanopsetta lugubris. The sequence goes on along the minus strand of JAFBJT010110565.1, from coordinate 27,989 downwards.
ACCTATTTAACAAGAACTAAAAAAAAAATGTAAGTGCTATTTTAGATGTTGATAGATTTCCTCTACGAAAACATCGATGAAGGGCATTTCAGTGCACTCATTTTCAGAATTTCATTACAATTTCTTCATGGTATGAAACATGAGGAATTTTAACATGTGATCAGAATTACCTTGTAAAACTTCAGGGAGCAAATTCTATTTGTTAATGTTTTTGTTTTTTTATAGATGATTGATGTTTGGGTATAAACACACAACTGAGGAAGACATTTTAAAACGTTTCGTGGAGGATCTTTCAATTTCCAAAATGTCACCTAATATTCGTCCAGTCAGTGACCGGCCTCTATTTATTACTCGATCGCATCTTTATCGTCACTGAAAACATAATAGCAGTTCAGCGTTAATGAGCGTGGACGCCGGATCCCTGCTCTGGTGGTCGTCACAGTATGGGAGCGTCTGACAGAGGTCGTGATAAAAAAAAAAAAAATTTGGCGGGGTTACATCACGAGCATCTGTATCGCAATGTGTGCTCTGCGGAATGAAAGGGGGCTTGCTGCATGTTGCTGCCTCTTTCAGTTGGCACCGCCATCACCCCCCCGCGTGCGAGTCTCTGATCTGACTGATACATTTGTCATGCATCACTCCGTCTGTAAACAAAACCACTTCAACCACGACGTCCAACTGGCAGATGTGAGGGAAAATAACAAGGAGCAGTAGTTGTGCCTTTAGCAGCAGGAACTGTTTGCTCTCCCTCTGCACATCAGATGGTGGTGGTGGGAGTGTGGGTGGGGGGGGGGGGGGGGGGGGGAGATAGAGAGAGAGAGATAGAGAGAGACAGAGCGAGAGAGAGAGCGAGCGCAGCGTGGTACAGTAGTTGTGGTTATGGTGCCATCTGGTGGTGAGGGGGAGACCTCCACTGGATGATGGGAACCTACCTCGTGCATGGTCAGGAGGTAGCTGAGGATACTCTGCAGCTCGTCGTCTTTGACGCCATGATCCTAGAGGACAAATATATACCAACAGTGTAATTACAGTGTATACAGGCCTGTTATAGCAACCGTCACTTTGCTTAAAGGTGCAGTGCGCAAGATTCGGCGACATCTCGAGGCGAAGTTGCACGTTGCATCCACCGCCTCACCCTTGAAAAGGTCCAGCGTGTAAGAATTTGGTCATTGTTGTCACTTCTACCCGTAGAGTTGAAAACAAGCACTAAATGTATAAATCACCTGAATGTGTGACTTTCCTTTTTTACGCGCCCCCCCCCCCCCCTTTCGCCCCCCCCCCCCCCCCCCCAAAACAGTCACAACGTTAGCGCACTGAAAATTCTCAGTACCGCTCATGCGTTTGCTATTTCTCGGAGTAGCACTTCTGCAGGTACTGTGGACCGCTTTGGTTGGCATTATGGGATGGCGTCACGAACTCACCTTCATTATGAGCTGTTTGACAAACAGCAGCAGAAAGGCGCGCAACGACAGGATCTCCTTCGGGTTGGGTCTCGGGCCATCTGAGAAAACAGACGGACATTTCGGGAGAGATGAATTCATTTACTGGAACAGATCGTCCGCACATATATAGCCACTGAGAGTGACATCGCCATCGTCGGTCACTTTCACTGGAGAGAGAACATCATTGGGTGTCCTGTGTCTCACCGGCTCCTTTGGGGATGACGCCGCTGCGGTCCTGCGGGTTGACCACCCAGTAGTAGTATTTGAGTGTGTGCATGACCTGCAGCACCGTGCCCACCCTGCGGATGGCGTTGTAGATGGTCACCGTGCTGACGAACTCCGTCGACAGGTACGTGTAGAGGTTGATTTGCACCTGAAAAAGACCACGCACATCTAATACATGTATATATACATACACACACACACACACAGCCTCCTAGTGGCAGAAAAAGAGTATTACATACGATATCATGTTGGTTTGAATGTATCGTGATGTGAATGAATGCATTCCTGTGATCCTACGATGGCCCGCGCATATTTACACATGGATTGCGTCGGCTCTAGAGTGGCCCGACTTGATATCACTTAATCCTACACACTGAACCTTTAATGGCTCGAGCGGAATTTGCGTGCTTTCTACCGTCCTGCTCCTGCGGGAGGAAATAGAACAAATGAATGGATGAATGGAATTTGAATGGCAGCTGAGTCACGGACAAAAATAACCTTGAACTCTGAACCGTGAAAGTGATGTCAACAGAAAGTGGGTCGGGGGAATTCAGGGGAAGGTGACGCTGACTGAGCAGGTGTGTGGGAGTCTGCGTGCGCATGCAGCGTGTGTGGGTGTGTCCCATCTCAATATGCAAATGCTAGTTCCGTTTTGTTTTTTGTTTTGTTTTTTAAACTAGTTCAGTGTCTGTTTCACACCCAGCCGCTCAGAATGGGCTGATTATTTCATCCGTATAAACGGCGGAGTCCGTTTTTTCCCTTTACGTACAGTGAACGTGGCCTGAATGAGTCACACTGCAGCAGGTAAACAAGTAAACAAGTAAGCAACACCGGGACCGAGTCCACTTCACTCGAAAGTCTGATACTGCTGACGTTGACACGAGTGGTCCGTGAGGTCACTCAGACTGAAGAGCCACTGCTGCTGCAGACGGCTGGCTGCCTGTTTATTCAATAGTCACTCATATCAATGAAGGTTCAACTCAACCACATTCAATATTGTAATACTGTAATTAGATGTAGAGATAAAGAGAGAGAGATATATAGAGATCGATGGAGATGGATAGATGGATGATGGATAGACAGGTTGATAGAGAGATAGATAGAGAAGATAGATAAATATATAGATAGAGAGAAATAGAGAGAGAGATGGATAGACAGACAGACAGACAGACAGAGATAGAGATAGATAGATGGATAGATAGATAGATAGATAGATAGACAGATAGATAGACAGATAGATAGATAGATAGATAGACAGATAGATAGATGGATATAAGTGTGTATGTACAATATGTAACGCATTCATCGCCGGTGTTTTTTTGCTGCAACATGGAGAATGAATAACGTTCTCTTCTGTTCTGTTCTGTTCTAATCCACACACGTGAAACCAAAGATCACAGATCCTCGGGATGTGTGAACCCCACAGAGACGAAGCCTCTTGGAATGAGCAAATCCTCGGGATGTTTCGGTGCACGTTTTCCCGTTACCGTGGCAGGGGCATGGATCCAGATCACAGGGTTGAAGAGAATGTGGTCACACAGCTGCTTGAGCAGCAAGATGCCGTTCTGCAGGTTGCTGAGGTATCGGGAGAAGGCCAACACGATGTCCAGGACGGGCCGCGTCACGTGCCCCTTGGAGGCCTGGAGCGCACGGACGGAGAGACGGCCGAGTCAGCAAGACGGGAGGTGTCACAATATAACGTGAGGTGCAAAGGAGAGGAGACGCTGGGAGAGACAGACAACTAACAAACACAGGGAGCGAGGTGCATCGGGGAGCAGGGGGGGAGCAGGGGGGGTGGGCACATGCAGGGAAAGATGAGGAGGAGCTCTTCTTCTTCCTGACAAGTGCAAAAGACCCAGCTGTGACCTCGAAACACAGCTGAGGGAAAAACACAGACTGTCTGTGCTCGTGTGTTTGTGGCTTAACGAGAGGCTTTTTTTGTAAATTTTTTTTTTTTTTTACTGCTGCCAGGTATTGGGAGGTGGCTCTCTTCAGTGTGCGTGTGTCAAACGTGTGGCCCGCAGGCCAAATGTGGCCCCGCAAGATCATTCTACGTGGCCCGCGAGAGCTTACAGGCAAATGACTGTCTCAAAATAAACGTCTAAAGCAAACACTGCCCCTGAACTCTTGCGAAGTACACACGGCCGCTTTTTACGTGTCGCCATATGTTGAGTGTGTTTGCAGGTGTAACATGCATGGGGATGCATATCATACAATGTTTGTAACTTAAAGGTGCAGTGTGTACGATTTGGCGATTAATGGAAAAAGATAAAACATTGTTTTTGAATTTTTATTATTATTATTATTATTATTATTATTATTATTATTATTTATTTATTTATTTATTTTTGGAGGTGGCAAAAATGAACCAAATCTTACACACTGCACCTTTAAACAAATAACTGATTAATAAATAATCCAATACGGGGACAGGTATTTTGCCGTACCTTAGGCACTAATCCCATTTAGTCCCGCAGCTCAAACCGGCCCCTTGAGAGCCACCGTAACGCTGAAGTGGCGCTCGGTGACAGCGAGTTCCTCCGCCTCCCCTGCTTCGAGTGTATATCGGCGTCGGCCGAGCGCGGCGGCGTTTTCACTCACCTTCTCCAAACTGTAGCCCACGACGAGGAAGCCTTTGCAGGACAGGACCTGCTCTTGCATGGCCACCGAGTTCTTCAACAGCTCCATCACAAAGGACAGCAAAGTGCAGCTGTGAGACAGACGGACAGACGGGCAGACAGACGGGCGGACAGACGGACGGAGTTAGACAGTGACAATAATCTATGTACCCTGCTGACGAGGCCCCTGACTGTGAAGGGCACATCCTCCATGAAATGTGACTGAATGAGGGTGCCGTGTCCCCCATTGTGCTGGCGGAACAGAATCCAGTTAGCGTCACCTTGAGGGCGGCACAGAAAGCAAGGCAGCACATTGGAAGTAACGTGGCCTCACAGCCACGGCACCGAGCAGTGAGTCAGGAGTTCGAAATGCTAGAATTTCATTTCATCCAAAGCAGCGTTCATTTTGAGGGCGGGTGGAGACGCTGGGAATGGAACCCACAACTTCATGTATTCTGCGTGCATGCTCCTATTAAAAGGTGTGTTGTGTAAGACTCTGGTCATTTTTGTCACTTCGATTGGGAGAAAAAAAATATTAAAAAATAAAAAAATAAACATTACAAACAATTACATACTGACATTTTCATAATCACCTAAATGTATTTCTGTTCCCATAACCCGTAAAGGTGCAGTGTGTCAAATTTCGGTCATTTTGTCATTTTGAAAACATATCACAAAACAATTGAATGCTGACATTTTCAGGAATTTATCATCACCTAAATGTATATATTTTTCCATTATCCTTAAATGAGCCCATTGATGTATATTTACATGTGGAGCGTACAGTAGCCCAGAGTGGACGTACTCAGCATATTTTGAGCTTTAATGACAACTAGAGTCGACCATAGGTTCTCCTGCACCTTCAGGAGGGTGAGGTGATGGATACAAAATGCAACTTCACCTCTAGACGTCGCCAAATCTTACACACTGCACCTTTAAAGCTAACTGCAGGTCTGCATAGCGTGCTATAGCATAGCATAGCCTCATATTGCATAGCTCGGCATAACACAGAGGTGCATCAGAAATTCATTGCGTAGCAAGATGAATACCGATCCAATCACTGAAAATACGACGACGCATTAAATGAAAATCTATAATTGTACATTTCTAAACATACGTGTGCGTGAGTGTTCATAGTGCACATGTGTTGTTACCAGACGGAGGTGTCCAGCTCATGGCTGGAGGGCTGGCGATAGTCCAGCTGTGCAAACAGAGGGAAGAGGACCTGCACGCCTCCAATGGAATGGATGCCGCTCTGCACCGAGTGAGTCACCACAGCCTTCACATCCTACACACACGGAGACACACACACACACACAGTCACAATATTAGCATTAACATGACCTGCATCTGTATGTGTGTCACTGACAGCTGAGTTTTCAATTAGCTGGATGTGTCATTTGGAAGGAGTCGTGCGCTCGGTGAGAGCGAAATGAGCAGAGAGCCGAGGTCTTGTGCCGGTGATGAAATGCGTCACTGGGCGCATGATGATTTGTATGAGATTTCAAATTGAAATTTGAGAAAAGCTTCCAGAATTTGTTCATAGAAGTGATACAATTTGAATGAATGAGACAAACATTAAAACATGAGCGTTGTTGCCTAAGAGACAATTTGTGCTTTTTTTTTTGTGCACTTCATGATTTTTCTTTCCTCGATCAACCACTGCAATCAACCACTTTTTTTTTTCCAGATTAGCCCGTTAGTCAAAATGCAAAGAAATGCCCTCATTATCACTCTTGATACATCAAACTCGAAAGGCATACCATAACTCAACTTCATCCAAAATCAAAACACCCCAAGCCATGTGAAGACATGGAAATGTACTGAAAACTAATTATCTATATCTTTTTCCATTTCCAGTTGATGAAGTGCTTCGACACTGGTTCATAAACTCGAATAAGAATTTCTGAAGAAGGTGGAGCAAAGCCAAAAATATAGGTCAGATAGTGATTCACAATGTGTGTGTTTGTCTGTGCGGCAGCAAAAGCCTCTGTGACAAAAGACACCAGGCTTTTCCTTTGATGACTGGGCACAAGAGGAAGAGGAAGAAACAGTGAGGTGTGTTTGTTTGTTGTGAGCGGTGCGCAAATGTCTCATCATCGCTAACTTCTCTTCTTCCTTCTAAAAAAAAAATAAATAAATACTCATTTACGCACATACGCTCCAGTGCAATCGGGAATAAACAAATACCAGCATTTGCTGGCTCAACACATTTACACTACTGCCCTTGTTAGGCTACTCAAATGAGAAGATGCCGAGTGGGCCTCTTTGGTTATCACAGAGAGGGTGGGAGGGGTGGCACACATGGTCCAGCGGGTGGCACAGGGGCGCTGGATGAATCGGGGGAGTTCTCCTAAACACTGTGCCGGCAGAGCGTTGTGCTCGGTGCCATCTTGGTCGATGACCTTCTGGTGACCTGACGGGTGATAATCGGTCTTACCTGCAGCATGAGCGCGTGGGGGGAGTGGACAAAAATGGAGGCGTTGTCCTTGGGGGAGGACTCCAGGCAGAGCTGGGCGTCTGTGGCACGGGGGTTGTAGGTGAAGGCGATGCTGGAGGAGAGCTTGCCGTCGTAGAGTAAGGTCTTGTGATGCTCGGCGAACAGCAGGTCGCTCTCTGCTTTGTACTTGAAGGTGCCCTGTGCGGGGGAAGAGGGGAGGAGTTAGTGAAAGGGAGAGCACGCGTCAGACTTTTCCTTCACCACTTATGTTGAATTAAAATAAATGAAACATTAATTAATAATATTGAGATTCTGGGTTTTTTTTTAAAATTTAATTTCAGTTTTTTTTTTTTTAAACATCATTTCCTTTTTCCATTTAATCAAAACGGATCTCCTCCTATGTCAATTTATAGGTTTTTTTTGGTTTTTTGCGTTATTTAATTTTTTCTGCAATATTTCTGCCATAGGGAAATGAATGGCAAAGTACTGCATGGGTTCAAATCCCACCTGTAACTTCTTTCCTCTGCCACTTAAAATTCTTTCAGCAGCTGAAACTCATTGTGCAACTTCATACAAGAATGTCCCTTCTGCAATATAATGTTTGAGCAAAATTCTATTGGTTCTACAATGTCGTGCCATCGGAACTGAATTGGAAGCTTCTGCAGGTTGAGGAGCAGGGTTCGAATCCCACCTGTGGGCATGACGCCACGTTTGAAGCTCCTTGTGCAGACTGAGTATTCTCAGGACAGTGTTTTTTGTCATGCGATACTTAAAAGGTGCAGTGTGTAAGATTTCGGTCATTTTTGTCACATCCACAAATATCAAAAAACAATAACATACTTGTTACATATATGTTTTATTTTTTGCCATGACCCTTAAAGGAGCCCTTTCATCTATATTTACATGAGGAGCGGGTCCTCTCTACGGGGGCCGCCATGTTTGTACAGTAGCCCAGAGTGGACGTACTAAACATCCTTTGACTTTTAATGACAACCGAAGTCTCCCGCAGCTTCTCCTGCACGATCAGAGGGCTGAGGGTGAGGAGATGGATACAACACGCAACTCCACCTTTAAAAATCACCAAATCTTACACACTGCACCTTTAACAGAAACTGAAGTTGGAGGAAGGGTTATTCAACTGCAGCATCCAACTTCACCACCGGGCATCAATGAATGGCACAAAGACGCTGCTTCCACAGAGAAGTCCCGTTACCCACCTGGTAGCCTGAGCCCAGCTGGTAAATGGCCAGGATCTGAGCCGCACTCAGAGCCTCTGCAAACAAGTACACTGCCCCCATCTGGCCGCAGAACACGCGGTTGACGTCGGCCGTCTCCGACGATCCCAGGAAACACTTGTCGAACGTCTGCGTCGGCCCCGAGACGTTGGAGGAGAGGAGGCGAGGGGCAGAAGAAAGACAATGAGCACAAACGCGAATCCAAAACAGCGAGAGGCACATTCGTATTCACGCTCGCTACAAATGGCAACGCGGCCTCAAACTGCGGGTGCGGCGTGGCTGACGTGATCATGGTGCGGCGTCCTCGCGGCGCGAGTGCGCGGCGGCGGCGCGGCAGACGAGGCCACGTCTCAGTCGGGAAGCTAATTCGCTTTCTGACACACTGACGCATCCGGAGGATGAGGCAGCGGCGGCGGCGGCGGCGGCGGAGGCGTCCGCCGTCCCCAAACTACATTTGATTCAAGGACCTCATATCTCAGCATGGCGGAGAGCAGTCCTGGGGACCGGGGGCCCGTGTGGTGATGTGGGAGAAGTGCAGGCAAAAAGGTGGAGAGAATGGAAAACTGAGATTTAAAGGGAGGTGCTGCGCGGTCGCGGTTCATGTTTATGCGCGGCAATACGTTGTTTATCAGCAGATTTCGATCAATAACCCGTTGTGACGGAGGACGCGACTCCACGCCTCATGTACGAGGCTGCAAGATTTCTGCGATTCCATTTTGCAGACACTTTTATCTGAAGCCGTGGATAGAGAGACTTGAACCCACGACCTCATGCATTCATGCGTTCAAGGCGCATGCTATTACCTGTGAGCTACACCCTCGCAGATTTCAATAGACATTTTGATTCATTCATTCAGATTATGTCATTTTCTTTTTATCTCTTTGGGTATATTGTGTCGGCTTTTGAGTACAGAGAATGTGAAAAAGAGGGAGCTCTAGTCACAGAGGGAAACTTCCTTTGAAGTTGGAACTGCTCAACCTGGCAACAATCAATCATAAGATTCAAAAAGAGACTGCAATTCTCATTTTAGTGCACGTCTCACTTTGAAATCTCCTCTAATGGGTGTTTCTCTGGTCTATATCATGCGAGATGTGACCTCTTCTCCTCTTAAATCACTCATCATTACAGACGTCGGGACGTTAAAACCTCAGACTGAAAATAGGTTTACACCTCCAGGTGAATCCTGGGGAACCTGACCATCATGTGACATCCCTACAATCCGACAATGCACATGTAGCGCCCCGTCACAAAGCCAAGATAAACAGGGGGAGTCGATACTTGGACAATCTGGTTGGATTTGTACGAAGGGAAAACATTTATAGAAAACACGAGAGAGAAAATCAATCAATCAATCGCCGATACTCACGTCACTGGTGTTGACGAACCAGGCGATGTCCCCGTAAGAGGCCAGCTCCCCGTTCACGTAGCAGCTGAGTTCACTGTTCTTCCAGCGGTTGTAGGTGTAAACAAGCGTCACCATGTACCACTGCGAACAGGAGAAACGGGAGAGTCACACTGTGGACACTGGGAATTTCTATGGAGTTCGCCTGAAGCCTGGAGTGTCACGCGTGTGTTCCGGCCCCCGTCGTCGGTGGGCCGGGCTTCTATTCGTTCCTCCTCGGCTACAGAAACAGTGAAGAAGTAGGTTACTAGCGTTAGCACCCATGAAATGGGTTATAATGGTTACCTGTGGACATGGAGGGAGCCTGTTATACACAAAAAAAAAAAAATAGAGTTCTCTCTGTCCTCAAGAGGTTTGGAGAGGTATGAGGTGGTGCCTTCGTGCCCAGGGGAGGAGGGAGCAAGTTTCACATTTTCCACTGCCAAAGGCTCCGTCTGCCAGTAATGATCTTCTGCGAGTGTGTGTGTGCGAGTGTGTGTGTGTGTGTGTGTGTGTGTGTGTGTGTGAACCTATGTGCCTGGAAGGGATTGAAAGTATTAATCGTATCTCCTATCGTCCTCATTCCTGCTTAGTCTACTTTAACTTTTCCCCAAAGTCAGGTGAGGTGTTTCCATTCATTCTTTCTGCAGACTGAGTGCCTGGCTCTGTGTGTGTGTGTGTGTGTGTGTGTGTGTGTGTGTGTATTTGTATGTTTAAAGGTGCAGTGTGTAAGATTTGGTGACCTTGAGATGTGAATAGCATGTTGCGTCCTTCCCCTCACCCTCGACCTTCTGAACATGCAGGAGAACCTGTGGTCGACTTCAGTTGTCATTAAAACTCAAAAAGATGTTTAATACGTCCACTTTTACTAGTGTAAAAAAACATGGCGGCCCCCATCGAGAGGACCCGCTCTTCATGTAAATATACATTAATGGGCTCATTTTAGGGTAACGGAGAAAAATAAAACATTTACCCAATTATAAATGCATGAAAATGTCAGTATGCAATTGTTTCGTAATATTTGCAAAAGTGACAAAAATGACCCAAATCTGACACACTGCACCTTTAAAGTGTTTGGAATGGTACATACACAGAGAAAAGTCTAAGATTTGTTACTGTGGAAAAATGCATCATGCACTTTGCCCAGGTGAAACCAGGAGCCGTGTGATTTGCTCTTCAGCTTTTTGTACCTTCTGTGGTTTGAAGTCGTATTTGACACAGTGCTGGAATCCTTTCCCCTTGGACTTTAACGAGGTCACTATCAAACAGCCGCCCACAAAGTGTGCAGAGTAACCCAGGCCTTTATTGGTGCGGAAACTGGAAAGCAATAAAAAAAAGAAAAAAGAAAAGAATACACAGATTTAGTTGGTGCATTTTCACACGTAACGTGGATTAAAACATGTACACTTTCATAGAAACAGTTAAAAACTTGTCTCGAATGGTTAAACATGGCCAACAATACCCGGTGCCCCCGGTGAGACGGACGGACGGACGGGGGCCCGGCAAAGTGATTTAGTGGATTAATCTCTTTTTAAAAAGGGCACGGGGGCTGAGGACGAGCGTTTACTACAGATTCTCCACAGCTGCTGGTTGCAATCATTCTCACGGGAGCAGACTGAGCAGATCCCCGGTTGTATAAATTAGATTTCAGACAGGAATTAATTTCGGGCTGAAGATAAGTTGATCACAAGGCCTGATTTAGCAAAGCACGGAGGAGGAAGTGAAAGACGGAAGGAGACGCGCGAGCGTTTTTCATGCGTGCGGCTGAGCTCGCTGCATCTCCTCAGTCGGGCTTTGAGCATCAAATAGCATCTCGGAGAGGATGTTCACACTTTGTGAGCAGATTTCTCTGTGCATTTCTATGCAGCGTGTCTGAGCAGAATGAATGAGATAAATAATTTTAAAAAAATAAAAATGTTTTGAAAGTCATGTGAATGGACTGAACAGTGCTGTGTCTGAGTCACCTACCAGTAGAGGTACGGCTTGTCTTTGTCTACGTTGATGTTGTTGAGAGGATCCATGCGCAGCCACGTGTGGAATGTGAACCCATTCTGGTACGGCCATTTCGCTATGGGGGGCAGAGCTATGGCCTGTTGGGGTAAACAATGGTCGAAACAAAAACAGCGTGACACTTGGTTTACGGGCAGAGACATGATGCAGCCAGCAATTTCACATTCAATTTGAATTTTTAAAACCCATATGAGGACTCACTTAGTATTCGAATGAGCCGCTGGAGGTGAATGGCAGCTCATTAATATGAAGGGATGAAGCTCTTTGACTGTATTTTCTGAATGTGCATATTTAACCAGAACATAAAGGATTCCAAAAAAAAATATCAAAGTAAAACAGAAACCATGGCCAACTTTTTTTCACCGAAGGCCACGTACAGAAAAATACACCAAGGACCGGGCCACGATCGAAGTGAACCAAATCAGTGACACCGCAGTATGTCTCGGGCTGGACTCGAACCCGCAACCTCGGCGTTCCAAAGGAAAATACTCTATCCACTTAGCACGAGCTGGGTTAGCGAACAACGTAGCCCCACCTGGTGTTAAAACCAAGCGCAAATTTCACGTGGGCCACATGCCATTATATTTGTAGACTCTGCTGCAGGCCAATTAAAAATGGTCTGCGGACCACCGTTGGGCCCGGGGGGCCGGCGTTTGGAGGGCCCTGGCCTAAACGATGTCTCTGAGCGAGTACATCCACCAGGAGGCTTTCTCTATCTCCTCACCCCAGGCTCAGAGGAGGAGGCCGAGCCGGGCTCAAACCAGTGGAGCTTTAAGTGGAGCCGAGTAACGGACAATATTGAAGATGTTCACTTGATGCAACAGGAGGTTATTGGTCTTTATCATATTAGAGTGTCCCATTTACACAGACAGAGTCCCGGAGACAATAAACAGAAATAAACTCTCAGCTGAAAAAGTCGGCCTTTACAATCCATGACGGATCAAACGACAACAGAAACAGTCGTTTCCGCAGTTGTTTGTGGCTGAGGGGTGAGAGCAACTGTCCTGCGTCGCTGTGCTATCGGTGCTAAGTTGACGTCAACGATCATCAGCGCGTGCCCAAAGGCAAAAAAAAATAATAATAAAGCCCGATGGCTCTCAAAACGTTCGCTCTGGCCCCACGTCACACGGCCACGTATCGGATACATCCACCGAAGTGGCACGCATCTGATGCGTGGCTCAGGATCGACAAAGGTTTCTCTGTGTCCGCGCAGCCACTGAATAAATCAGATCTCGGTCAAATCAACTTAGCGGATCCAATATGAGACACAACAGCCCGCTAATGTGAAAGGAGCGGACGATGTGTTGATGCACGAGGATGTGATCCTGTCGTAAACAATGCCGGCGCGAAACGGGAGGAGCGCCGAACAGCCGCGCGCTGGATGCGGTCAACGATGCATCCATGAGCATAACGGCGCAATGATAAGGTTCCAATGGCGTGAAACACCGGAGCCGGGAGCCGGGTTCGCACAAGCACCGCTTCTGCGTCGCTCCCTCCCGAGACCAAAACCTTGCAAAAGGGGTTATTCTCTTATTTATAACTGCACGTGCGCAGGTAAGACACGAGGGCTTCTCGCCGCGACGCTGATGACGAGCGACGCGAACGCAGAAGGCGCTGAGCCGACTAATGAGCGGGGAAGGCGCAGGGAGCCCAAAACCCACAGCAGCATTTGAAAAGGCGGAATCTGAGCCGATTCCAAAAAAATAAAATAAATTAAAACACACACAAACAACAACAAAAGGATACGGGCGTGTATTCACACGGCGGTGGAGTTTCATCAGGGAGCCCGACGTGACACACAGCTGCATTTCTGCATGTGTTTCAAAGCATGTGCGCGCGTGAGAGCCTCCGAGGAGACGTTACGGCCGACAGAGTGAAAATAAGAGGAATGTGTAAAATGCACGAATGAGACAAACGCGATGGTGAATGTGCGGCTCAGAGGAGAGCAGCTCAGATCATGGGTGGGGTTCAGGGAACTGTGGACGTGGGGGGGTCTCAAGTCTATAACAACCTCCGGTGCGGACGGATGAAGCGCATGTCGAAGTTGGGGAAACTTGCAGTTCACAGGGTGGCCACTGGGGGTTGCCTCCAAAAAGGAGCAAATCCCCCTCGGACTGACTTAAAAAATGTCTGGTACAAACTACGCTTTTGATCTAAATCAGTCCCATTTGTTTTACTGCATTTCTTTCTAACTCGCTTATTTTCATTTTATCCACGTTTGACATGATGCATTGTTTGAGGGCGTGGCCTCGTGACTGACACTTGGGCCGACCCGCCCCGCACCGCCGGCGACGCGGCGGCACCATGAATGAGCTCACGTTTTGGAACGAACCGGGAGGAGTTCGGCATCGCCGAGGTGGCGACGAGCGACTCGTACGCGCTCTGCAGACGCCAAGGGGGCGACGTCACGGACGCCATCTTTACACGCCGTCTACGGTCTGACTCAACTCCATCCCTTCACAGGAACCACCTGAGCGGCGAAGGTGGAAACTGGATCTTAGTGAGAAGGGTCATTATGAGGTTGAGGGAGCTGAGCGCTGTTGAGTCTGGGGGATGTTCTGGCCGTGCGCTGGGCCTGTAAACCTCTAATGTGCGGGGGTGCGCGAGCTGCGGTTGGAGCACTCACTGCTGCGTTCTTTCCTGGGAAGCTGAAGAAGGAGTCAGGGCCGTTTCTGTGAGCCATGTACTTCAGCACCGACAACAGCTTCACTGCGTGACGAGGCTGCGGAGAGGAGGGAAGAAAAAAAAGACGCACACACACAACATTTTAGACGGAGGGGGCAATGTTGTATTAACGTCAGAATGAGCACAAACACACTCGGACGTAAAAACCTAGATACACACTTGGCACGGCCGACGATGAAAAGCGAGCGCGGCTCCGTTTGCGTTGGTTCCAAATGTATCGCGTGAAGACGTAAAGACTTTGACATCCGAGGAGATTTCGAGCGGGGGAGCGAGTCGGGTCTCCTTCCAACAGCATCGCGCGCGGCATTTGAAATGTGTCGGATCGTTCGGATCAATCGCATCCTCTCCTACAAAATCATAGCGTATGATTTCCAAAGGCACTTCACGCATACGAAGGTGGGTGGAGAGAGAGAGAGAGAGAGAGAGAGAGGCAGCTGCTTTCACAGCCAGCAGCAGTTTTGGTGATTGTGGAGAGAGAAGCTGCTCATTAGCTCATTAACTTTCAATTTGCCGAGCCATGCGCCTGATGGGACGGAGATGCGGTTCGAGGAGAGATGGTGGGGACCGGTCAACATTTGCGCAACCATCATATCCAAGCTCTGTCAAGCCTGTTTTCTTGCTAGGGCCGCAATGACTAATCAGTTGAATTGATTTTTTTCTTTAAGAAAATGCACTACCGAAAAAAAGGAATTAAAATGTGTTATTTTTGTGTCATATTCACATTGAGCACTAAATTAGCAAATTCTTTTTAAAAAAGCACTCTCGGTGTGGTTTTTCAAAATAAAGTAACAAAATGATAGAATGTGGCTTTGCTTTTCTATCAATAATTTAGAAACATTTGACAATAACTGTTAGTTAGTTAAATACTATACCCAACATTTGTGTGTGTTAGGAATGTTATCATTAAGAAGTCACTAGTTACTTCACCCAAAAAGTAACTAATTTAGTAACTAAGTTGCATCATCGTATAGATAATTACTTACCAAACATTGCTTTTTTTTAGTTTTCAAATATGTCAAAGAATTTGGACAAGCCCCTTAAATGAAATTTTAAATTCAACAGCATGTTCAATCATTTATTAAAAAACTGGACATCAAATATGTTTAATGAATAAAATGGACACTTTATAGAAACGTTATAAACATAAAACATTGTAGAGTAAATATACACTATTTTTTAATGCTGCTGTGGGTCAATGTGAGACAAGTCACTTTACATTCTTACTTTTTATCTGAATTAGTTCAAAGTCATGTTTGTACTTCCTGTGCAAAAACTCTGCATCAATTCAAAGAGTTTTTTTTTTTCAAGCCAGGCAATTTAAAGTGACATTTGCAATATATTGCTATTGATTAGAATGTGGTGTTACAGTGTTCACGGTGCTCATAGCACTTAATTATTACTCCACTGACCCTGTCATTTCATTTCCCTGTAACAGGAAACCAGGGCAGCAGCCAGAGCGGCTCAGAGGTGCGAGAGTGAGGTGAAATTTAGAGGCGTCGGATACGTGTGCCCCACTTCTTTGACAACTTGATTAGTGTCAGTGATCAATCGGTTTGCCTCCTTCTCCTCCTCCTCCTCACTCCATCCCTCCCTCTCTCTCTCTCTCTCTCCCTCTCTCTCCTCCTGTGTCGCAGCTTCTGCCTGGATACAGCAACTTCTCCTTCATGCAGAGTTCACAGAGTTTACTTTGTGACGGCGACGTTTCATCTTACCAGATTGTGCAAATCACTCCAACTCTGGTCAAAATGTTCAAGTCAACACACACTGCACTTAATCTCGACTCCTGCACTTGAGCTGACGATGGTGAGGTTGTTGCCGACAGAAGCGTGTTAATGCTGAGATTTTGATGGAGATGTTTTTATACGATAACGCTGCGATGTTAGCACTTTCACATCTATACCTACGTCTTAAATAAAATTACACTAGGTGTCAGCGCCTGGGACTCAAAGCAGTCTGCGTCACCTATCCTCCTCTGTTCCTCTCGTCTAGAGCTTTACCCGCGTCGCACCGCGCTTTGGACAAAAGCGTCTGCTAAGTGAATTGTAGAATTGTACACGGGAGGATGCGTAATCTCGTAATATCGAGAATGCGGTGCTGCTTTGGAGTGGAAATCTGGCTGCACGCACACAAATCATCTGCTGGCGTGTGGGACGGCAGCGCTTGGAAGTGTTGCTTGCACATTCCTCACGCAGGTCCCAGACGGCCAAGACAGATCTCGGTGCCATGACTCTGACTCACTCACCCACTGGCCTTCCTGCCCCTGCAGCTTGCTGAAGAAGAGCTTCAGCTCTTTGACCGTGATGCTGTAGCTGGCGAGCACACCCAACATGTCCACCAGCAGCTCTGCAGGACACACACACACACACACACAGAAACATGGAATTACACACAGGGTTCAAAGGACCGAATGATGGAGTACAAAAAGTAAAAGGATGCAACTGCAGTGTGCACAAAACCTTCAAGGGTGTGGAATCAGGTTTGTGCTCACTGCAATTGCAATTATTTGTCTTTTAATTCCATGTTTGTTTGTTTTTTTACCAATGTATTAGAGTCATGTTACAGCTACCGTTTCTTTACCGGACTGCAATTCTTTCCAAAGTTCATCCTTTGTCTTGACAGGGATCAGGAATAAAGTGCCTCAGAATTCATTCCTTACATGTTACAGGGCTCAAATACAGTCTGTGGTTGACACAAGACACTTTTTGTTTTACAATACATTGATGCCTTAAAACTAGAACTTGATTTGTTCCAGTAGGTTGATTCAGTTTCCGAAAATGTGGGGGTTTCAAAACAAACGTTCCCGTAAGAAATAATGTAAACTAATGAATTAATTCAACACCGCTGACCGCACATTTAAAGACGCAACATTTACCGTATAAGCTGAATAAACATCCATCTTTCCACAGATCCATCATCTTTATTAAAGTCTCAGTCGCACCAGACACCATCTTCTCGAGATGAAAATCCGTCCCCACTCTGCCAGCACTGCTCTGGTCGAAAAGGGAGCTTTTCAAAATAAAAGCATCTTTAGGCCATCACTGTGCGGTTCCACTGCCTTGGAGCAGGACCGTCTCGTCTCTTATATATATTTTTTCTCATGTGATGATAGAGTGCACAATTCAAAGGTCAATTCAGTGGCTGAATTAGATTTAGATGCTTTTATGGCACTTTGACAAAAGCTTGCGGCTAACAAGCGGCGAATTCAAAACTAAAGTCGATAAGGGATTTTATTCATCAGTGACGTCATCTGAAAATTGGCTAACTTCGCTTTTTTTTTTTCTCCCAACAACAAAGTGGTGTCTGTTTGTAAAGAACCAAACATTTGAGTGTCTTTGATTTGTAATCATGGAAAAATCCAAAGCAAAGATCCCACTGACTTTAGGGACCAGGCGCCACGAGAACTTCAAGGTTACGGCCTATAAAGTGACAGCATTCCTTTGGCAACTCAACATCCGTTTTAGGCTTTTATCAGAAATAAAAGGGGAAGAAAAAGCTCGCGCAAATCTTACATGGCATCTGATTGCATCACATATGAGAGTCCTCAGTGAGATTGATTGAGCTGTAGCGGTTGCTAGAGAGTCTGAGGAGTCAGGAGTCTTTACTTTGCATTGCACCATTTGTCATCTCACGGACTGAATGACTGCGCTTGTTTCCGTCCGTCTGGACGCGGCGGAAAGCAAGAGGCAGCTTCTTCCACTCGTTGTTTCTGACTTGCGAGGCGGCACGACGTTGACAGATCTATGACGAGTGCGCGCCGGCTCTACCCGTGATTTAATCCTCCAAACGTAAGTATGAGTGGCAGTTAGAGATAACAGGACGGGGCACCGAGCTTAAAAAAAAAAAAAAAAATCTCAAGAGCTCAAATTAATGAGACATTTAATCTGTAAATGTCCATTAATAAAGAATTATGAAAATCAGTGTGTGTGTGTGTGTGAGAGAGAGAGAGAGAGAGAGAGAACCAGGATAACTTGACGATGACGTGTGGTGCAGTGACTCCACTTTCAGCTGCCCAGTTACCACTGGGCTGTATCGTCCCTGCTCCACTGCACAAACCCTCGCGGCCAGAGCTGTTCTCGCTGGCTGAAGTTCACTGAGTCGAACGGCGCAGGATTAATTCAAACTAATTTGCAGATGGCCGACAGACTAGACCGACACTCGCGGGAGATACGGGGATGATGTGCGGGGATGATTGTGCGCTTACGTTCCGGGGCCGGCATCGGCGGCGGGGGGGTGGGGGGGGGGTTGAAATCAAGAGGTAATGTTATTAAAAGATGAAGAGGGGAGGCGGAAGCGTTGCTTTTAGTTTATTCCGTCATAAGCGGCCGATTCGTGGGGTTGGAATTTGGATGTGGCTGTGCCACGCAAAGGTCAAATCTACGACTCGGCAAAACAGCCCCGGTGAAGGGGGATGGGGATGGGACCACCGGCGATTTGCGCGGACAAATCCTAGTTTGTCTCAAAACGAAATGCAAATGAAGGTTTGGTTTCACTTCAATTTCCTAGAAAATGAATTAGAAGGTGCAAGTGTGTGAGATTTAGGGTGAAACGAACATGAAGTGTAAAAAAAAAAAAACTAAAAAAAAAACTGCATACTCTGGGTTACGATGGTGATA
>JAFBJT010110564.1:866-13160 GCA_016785325.1 Chascanopsetta lugubris | reverse complement strand
TGTCTACATTGTGTGTGTGCACGTGTGTGTGTGTGTGTGTGTGTGTGCTAAAACAACAGAGAACTACCTGAGGCTGAAACAGACGAGAGTAAAGTGTGAAGCTACAGAGCCTCGGGGTTTTTATTTACATACAGAGAATCAGAGTCAGTCACACACAAACCAAAGTGCTGCAATGTCTTTCAATCAATGCACGCTGTGTGTGTGTGTGTGTGTGTGTGTGTGTGTGTGTGTGTGTGTGTGTGTGTGTGTGTGTGTGTGTACCTGCATGCCACAGATGGGGTCCTCACACAGGTAGACTCCAGGTGACTGTCCATCCTGTAAACTGCCTGTGGCCACTTCAGAGAGCAGGTCCTTCAGATTCTCCTCTTTACCCCAAACCTACACACACACACACACACACACACACACACACAAATTGATTCCTGACTGAATGTGGTCAATCAGAAACGGAGCCGTGCACATTGCCAAAGAAGTGATGGGTATTCAGCAGTAACCCCACTATGAGACACACATACTCAACACTAAATCCTACACACTAGACCTTTAATTTCAAAGGAGACACTGACCTCGACGGCAGAGACTCGCACTGAGAATCGAGCCCCTGTTTTCTCCTTCCTCTCGTTGATGAGTTTAAAGAGCCAGGAGATGGCACAGGGGACGATCCCCAGAGTCTGCAGAGAGTCGTCACGGCCCATCATCGTGTACGACTTGCCTGCAGGAGACAACACACACACACACACACACACACACACACATCACTCAGTGTGTGTTCGATCTGTTTGAACATGCATCTGCACACACACACACACACACACACACACACACCTGCTCTGATTGTCAGATCAAACACACGGACGCACAGCCACATGTCACACGCAACAATCACAAGCGACTCAAGCACTTATGTGGAATCAGAGGACATGAAAGAGCAGACGGCTGGAGAGAGGAGTGTGATTTGTTTTCAGGCGGAGACAGAAAGCTGCGCTAAGATCCCACTCTGTTCTCTCTCTGTGTTTCTCCTCTGCAGGATGAAAACAAAGGTTCATTTCATCATTTGCCGCAGAAACATTCTAAAAATGGACGAGCAGAGGAGCTGTGTCTCCACGGGCAAAGGTTTGAAACATCCATTCCAGCTTGTTGTGCGTGAAGCCCCGAGTGCCAACCTCCAGATGAGTCCAATACAGACACCTGCAGTTCACAGGGCGGCCACTTGAGGCAACTTCCAACTTCCAACTATAGAGGTGAATGAAACATGTTTAAAGTCTGGTGCAAACTATGCTTTTGGTGTCACATGACAAAAAATCTAACTCGCTTATTTCTATTCTGTCCAGGTTTGAAGGTGTGCATAATTAAGGGGCGTGGCCTCTTGAGTGACACCTGGTACATCCTGTGGATGCTGTGACGGCACCATGGGCCCACCCCTGCTCCACCTGCGCTCCGCCTCTTTGCCCATTTTTGGAGGAAACTGGAAGTAGGAGGAGTTAGACGTCAGCAAGATGGCCGATAAGTGAACCGCCCACTTCGAGCCTCATAAAAGCCTATAGGTGACGACCGTCTTTATTCACAGTCTATGGTAGAGTCATAAAACCAGGTATAAAAGCTTAATGCAGTGGCGGCTTCGATCGAACGAACTTGTTTAAAGCAGCTCAGGCTCATTTACTTTGATTGACTTGTTCTCCAGACGACTTCCTGTAGTTAACACGTGTGATATAATGACTATGAAGTGTCACTACCTCAACTGTGCAGAGCACTTTAACTACCAGACCACCTCTCTCTCTCTCTCTCTCAAAACCAGCCCCCCTCTCTCTCTCTCTCTCTCTCTCTCTCTCTCTCACTCTCTGTCTCTCTCTCTCTCTCTCTCTCTCCCACTCTCACTCTCTGTCTCTCTCTCTCTCTTTCTCACTCTCCCTCTCTCTCTCCGCTGCAGTGTTTCCTTCTCCTGTGGCTACAACAGGCTGTCAAGACACTCCACCTACACCGCAGTGCTGCTGTAGACAATAACGCTCTGTGTGTGTGTGTGTGTGTGTGTGTGTGTGTGTGTGTGTGTGTGTGTGTGTGTGTGTGTGTCCATGTCTGTGGAGCTGATATATATTCGCAGTAATTGGTCTCATCAAACAGAGCTGCCGATACTGTCAGAGAGAACGTGATAGGAGGAGAACGTGTGCACCACTGTAGCTTCAGTTCAAAGACTCACACACACATATACACACACACATATACACACACACATACACATTCACATACACATACACATACACATACACATACACACACACACATACACACGCTTCATGACTAATAGATGATCCATTCACGGCCTCTAATCCAATAACAGATATCAAAACCCATCAGACACGATTTAGAGCCAGAGGATTAAATGACGTCGCTCAAGTTCATCCATTTATTTCTGGATCACTTCGGCTTTTATTCAATTTTCTCTCTCAATGAAAGACTGTGTGTGTGTGTGTGTGTGTGAGAGAGAGAGCGAGAGTAGACTCATTGTGTCACATGCTGCCAGGGGCCACACAGCCAAAGATAACAGCCTGTGTTAATGTTAATTAGCGTTAAAGTGTTAATGTGCTGATGTGACAGGCTTATGGAGATGGACGTGTGAAGGTGCAGCAGCTTCATCACTGAATCATCTCGGAGCAGGAAGGTCAGGCCCGACACACTGATCTAACGCGACTGTAGAGGCACGGACTCAACCCAATCAGCGGCTGGCTGTCACAGGTGCGCGGTGGGGGGCGTGGCCACAGGTGCGACTGTGAGCATCAGCACTTGAGCGGTTACTGGTGTCGAAGACAACAAAACGGAATCGGGTACTCGTTTGTTTCCACTGCCGCTCTGACAGAGGGGACGAGTCGATGCTTCGGCCTGAGCGGAGACGCGGAGGTTTGCGCGTTGATCGAAACATGAACCATCATGACTCTTCGAATTCCCAACTGAACCTCGGCTTCTCAAATCTCTGCCAGAACTCCAAGCGCACGAGGAAGCTCCAGCTGGATGTATGGAGATCACACACTGAGCCGGAGGAGGCTGTTTCAATGTACACGGATCAACACAGCAGGGGTTACAGACAACATGCTGGTGTCAGTGTGTGTGTGTGTGTGTGTGTGTGTGTGTGTGTGTGTGTGTAGTTACCCAGCTTGGAGTGTCCAAAGCAGAAGACACAGCCATCTGCTCCATTCACCACCGACTGAATCACCTCGGCAACCGTTCCCGCACACACCTCCGCCTAGCAACGGGCAGAAAGAGAGAGAGAGATGCTGGTAACATATGATACTTTTAAATCAAGCATTGAATCGAAGCTGTTTTTCATGGAGACAGTGAATTAATTTAAAATCTGTATAAGTGTAAGACACATGACTGAGAATCTGACTTGTGAAGCTAAAGGAGAATAACTCTCATCCTGCCTGGTGATCTCTCACACTCTCAGTCTCCATGGTCAGGTCACATCCGCTCCATGTTGTTGTTTACACTTTCCTCACATTGTGCTACTGTCTGTATGATCATGACAGAACTGTACAACAAGCGAGACTTTAGTGGGAACCTTTTCTGTTCACACGAGCAGAACGGTCAAATGAGGCTACTTCACAAATCGTACACACTGCACCTTTAATTCATGTTGTACTGTTATTTAAGACTTTAACCGCTGAAATCTTTTTTCACGTCTTTGAAACCCTGACTCATGTGACTAGATGAACATGACAAAGTCAAAAACGTCCTCTCTCTCTTTCTCTCTCTCACCTGTGAAGCATCAGGAGGAAACGCAGCGTCGAAGGTGAACATCTTGGGCGGAACCTGATTGGCTGCCGCCCTCTTCTGAGAGGCGGCGCCCGGCGTCTGGTTGGCCGCCGGGTCCATGATGGTGATCTGCTTCTTCCTGGGGTCGACTTTGAGGAAGGAGCTGGACTCTGCCGCGTCCGACTGGGACACGGGGCAGACTCGAACCATCACCTTCACCTGCGGGTCAGAACACACACACACACAGACACACACACACACACACACACACACACAGATTCTTGACGTGAGGCTTGAAGGACCAGAGGAACCAGACGAGGGATGATGCTGATGTGAGTGTTTGTGCTCGCCGCTCTGTTGTTCACATCATCCGTAAAGTTGTTCCCATCCACGCGGACGGTCACATGACCTCACTGCAGCTTCACCTTCACCTGGAGCTCCACCGCTGCGACTCCTTTCCTGTCTCGCATTCCTTCCACAAAGACTTTCTCCTTCTGCTTTGAAACGCTGATATCATGTCTGTTGTTTCTCATCTCCACATGAACATGTGACCAGACTCACACACGTATGTGCCTGCTCTCCTCTCTCTCTCTCTCTCTCTCTCTCTCTCTCTCTCATCACCTCAGTCATCCAAAGTGCTTTACCTCCCCCCTCTCCCCCTCCTCCCCCCTCATGTCACTCGCCTGCTATCTATTTTTACTGCGATACTAAGTCCCTTCCTCCCCCCACTCTCTCTCTCTCTCTCTCTTGCTCTCTCTCTCTCTCTGTCACTCACCCATCAGCTCACTGCCTCACATCAAAAGCCTGAAGTGCAGGAATCCTGTTTTAGCCCTCTCTCTCTTCTCTCTCTCTTCTCTCTCTCTCTCTCTCTCTCTCTCTTCTCTCCTTTCCTCCCACTCTTGTCACAAAGTGTTAGAGCCATATTTTACCGTCTGACAGGTGCTGTTGTTTTTCTTTCATATCAGAGAAAAGCAAAACGCTGCGTCATCACATCTGAGCTGAGTTCAGAACATGTGAAGACGTAAACAAACCTTTTTCCTCCTCCCTCTCTCTCTCTCCCTCTCCCTCCCTCTCTCTCTCTCTCTCTCTCTCTGATTCAGTCCACCCGTCAGGTGCTTTCAGACACAGGAGAATGATTTACAGCAGGTTTGAGCTGAGTCGTCCTCTGGAGCTCCACAGAATGTCTCAGTGAGGACGCTGATGGTCAGTGAGTGACAGGTGATTAACGTAAGACTCTGTCTGATTGACTGTCTCTGAGCTGAGCTGATCCGCCCCCATCATCAAATCTATACGACGGTTACACTGGGACGTAAAATCTCTCTTTGCCTTTAGGACGTTTTACTCTCTGATCTCGATTTAACTTTACACCCGTTTGTCTCATGAGCCTCCGTTTGGTTCTGATTTTATTTTCTGGACAAATGAAACTGAAAGTAAGTGTCGTTAGGGACTCGGGCCTTGGTGAAACTTCGGAGAGAAGCTTGTGGTCGTCAGACCTTGAAGTGACATAATGGTCTTAACGTGGAACTGTGGCTGTGCTCGGTTTCCCAGTGCATTATGGGATACATAGAGAATAGGGGAGTGATGTATGGACACATATTTTCCCAGTTAATGAAAGTTCACTGAGTGTCGGCAGACAGTCTGTGGCGTGTTTGTCTGTATGTTTCAAACGTGTGCTTCATGAACAGGCAGGGGTTTATATCATGGAGGCTCCGAGGAGCAGGTGAGATGAAGGGACCATGTCTATGTGGCTCCTCCTCCTCCTCTGAGGAGGAGGAGGAGGAGAGAGGATCTTGTGAGTTCAGATGAATCATCATCTGAAGTGTGTTTCCTCACATGCTCCCAGTTAAACTCCATCATGGGATTATGAATCTCACACTTAATCCCAGAACACTCCTGATCCCACTGCGCTGAGAGAGAGAGGGGCGTCACCGGATGAAAGGAGACTAAAGACTGTTTTTATTTACATACAGATCCATTCACGGCCAACAGGGACGTGATCAGAGAGCTGAGAATAAACAAGGAATACAAGGGGGAGAGACTGTGTTATATAATGTGTAAAGTATAAATCAGACTTCATGTCATCTTCTACCACTTATCCAGTATTCTGGGGTATTTCTACCAGTACGCACAGGGCCTTTATTGGGGTATCAGTGACACTGTAACAGGGCTTGCGTGGGATTCAAACCAATGACTTTTGCTACCAAAGGCGACTGCTCTAACCACTGAGCCACTGCCGCCCCGAACCAGACTTTATTTTTTCTAATAAATGATGATCCCCTGTTTCCCCTCTCCTTCGAAATAACATGTTCACACATCATTTTGTCTACAACAATCAACCAGGTCATGTCACTCTGCATGAACTTGGCTTTAATAATAAACGTTAGAATAATATACGTGTAAACGGCCGCTGGTGACGTGTTGTGGGATAAAGACGCAGCAGCAGCTGAGACTGTGACACAGCTTCATGTTCCTCATTCACACACTTTCCTCTGGTTACATCATCTCATGGCTGAGGGCATGTTTAGGAGAGTTGATTCAATAAAGTGTGTGTGTGTGTGTGTGTGTGTGTGTGTGTGTGTGTGTGTGTGTGTGTGTGCGTGCGTGTGCGCGTGTGAACTCTTTGTGAGACAATTGTGCAAATAAAAAAAGCGTGTCTGTGAACGGGGACGTGAGATGAACTGAGATTCTCCATGAAGACGATAAACCTCTGACCTCAGTGACCCCAGAGATCTGACACACTAAACTCCACTGACGGGTCAAGAGTGTGTGTTAATCAAAAATACACGCACACACACACACACGCACGCACGCACACACACACACAGACACACACACACACACACACACACACACCTCCACACACACACGCCCTCTCATGACCCCAATAACAGAGCCCATCACATCACATAAGAGCCTGCAGGGAGGGATCTCAGCACTGCTCACTCCACAAGGCGTAACTCATAACCCCCCCCCCCCGCCCCCCCTCTGTGAGAGCTCATTTCCTCCTCATGTCAGGTGAGAGGAGTGTTACATGGTGTTTGTGTACATGTGTGTGTTTGTGTGTGTGTGTGTGTCACTCATGGGGTCGTTCACCTCCATTACATTTTATTTTTGAAATCGCTGAGGTGATGATCATCAAACTGATGCATCAGCACAAACAGCCAACTGTCAATCATGTCACTGTCCTGACACACACACACACACACACACACACACACACACACACACACACACACACGCTGATGCGTTATTTATTTCTCCTCTAAGATCTTGTTTGGAGTGTAGCTTTTATGATTGAATGGCGGAAGTTGTGGAAGCTCCAGCTCCTCGACAGTAAACTCAACCTTCACCTCCATTGTTGGAGTGAAGAGGTATAAAACGGATTTCTAGGCTTTTGTCACATTCAGTCTTTGAGTTTGAACTGTAAATAAGTGGATGTGTAAAACCTCTCACTTTCCTCTGTCCGTGTCACTGAACCCTCCTCACTCTCAGAGCAGCTCGTTCAGTGGTTTCAAAAGTGAATCGATACCTGAGGCAAAGTGCTGCTGCATGAACCTGTGGGAGGAGCTTAGCTCTTACACACTGTGTTCGCTCTGATAAGGGAGAAAGTGTTCGGAGAGGGTTTGTTTCTAAACAGGGAAACGAAGCAATCGATTGATAAGATGGATCAGGAGAACACATGATACCAGATACCATGCTGAGGCTGTGTGTGTGTGTGTGTGTGTGTGTGTGTGCGTGTGTGTTTGTGTGTGTGTGTGTGTGTGTGTGATGGAGACAGTTCGTTTGGCTCCTTGTTGAACCTGTGGTTCTGCTGATCACACCTGGAACAGCTTGGAGCTTCATTAGCATGTTAAAGGTGCACACGTGAACATGTATGTTGATGTAAAGAGCCACATTCCTTTACCCTGGTAAAAGAAAAAAAAACATGTTGGCCCCCAGGGGCCCCTCAGGCTGCTCTCAGGCTCCGTGAAGTGAAGTGGATGAATTGAGCTGAGCAGCAGCAAACAAACATGAGGCGGCAGCAGATTGAAGACGGCCGCCTCCTCACAGCAGAGCTTCATCGCTATTGGCTGGAAAATCAATGAGAGTGAGACTGAGGTCTAATTGGTTCCCAAAGACTGCAGAACATGAGGCTGTGTGTGTGTGTGTCTGTGTGTGTGTGTGTGTGTGTGTGTGTGTGTGTGTGTGTGTGTGTGTGATGGAGACAGTTCGTTTGGCTCCTTGTTGAACCTGTGGTTCTGCTGATCACACCTGGAACAGCTCGGAGCTTCATTAGCATGTTAAAGGTGCACACGTGAACACGTATGTTGATGTAAAGAGCCACATTCCTTTACCCTGGTGAAAGAAAAAAAAACATGTTGGCCCCCAGGGGCCCCTCAGGCTGCTCTCAGGCTCCGTGAAGTGAAGTGGATGAATTGAGCTGAGCAGCAGCAAACTAACATGAGGCGGCAGCAGATTGAAGACGGCCGCCTCCTCACAGCAGAGCTTCATCGCTATTGGCTGGAAAATCAATGAGAGTGAGACTGAGGTCTAATTGGTTCCCAAAGACTGCAGAACAACACACATGTGGGAAAACACACGTATGTACACAGACATAGATACAAACGCCATATGGGAATTACAAGTTCAGGCTTCAGTCGATCTGATTTTAAACAACTGTATTCATCCTGATCCAGAGTGACTGTTCTCACTGCAGAGTCTGAATTCACTTAAGCACAGGAATCATCAACTGGACTCACTTTTGATTCAAGTGGCCACTCTGTGAACTGCAAGTTTGAGAAATCTACCATTCACGATTGTAGTGGGTGTGTGTGTGTGTGTGTGTGTGTGTGTGTGTGTGTGTGTGTGTTTCATTCACTCACTTGCTCCAGCATCGCAGACACTGACAACATTAATATTTCAGCTCCATTTTCCACAACACACTCATTCACTGGTTTGGATACAAAACCCACACACACACACACACACACACACTAATACCCGTGGAAAATGCACACACTCACTTATGACACAGATGCACAAAGCATGTGGCCTGAGACGGATCGTAGCTGCTATTAAAAATTGATTAGCTGTCATGGTATCATTTTCCCCCCAAGGTCAAGTCGCAGTACGTGTGTGTATAGCTCTGTGTGTGTGTGTGTGTGTGTGTGTGTGTGTGTATGTGTGTGTGTGTATAAACTGGCAGCAGTTGATGAAAGAGGAGGAGAAAACTCCCACAGTCTTTCATCGTCATGCAGATATGGAGAAAAGCAGAGGGGGGAGGCTCCTCTCATGTCCACTCTGTGTGTGTGTGTGCGTGTGCGTATATGTGTGTGTGTGTGTGTGCGTGTGCATGTGTGTGCCTGCAGCAACCTCATGCAGAGGTCTTCAACTGCAAATATTCACCATGTGTGTCATCTGAACTGTTCATATCATTGATTTTGCGGGAATGTAGCTGGTTTAATAAGGTGAACACATCTGATTGGCTCTCCCCTGGCAGCAGTCAGAGGTCTGAGTGTCACGCCCCCTGCTGGCTGATGTGATGACAGTGAGACGGAGGCTGAATAACGTGTAGAGGAACACGTACAGGAATAACCGTAACAGGCTGATTCCACTCAGAGAGAGATTCCATTAGATTCAACATCTCTCAAGGCAATACCTCCCCCCCTTCTCTCTCGCTCTCACACACACACACACACACACACACACACACACACACACACACACACACACACACACACACCCAGCAAGACATCTGACCTGCACAGGTGATTTCCCCCTGGCTTTAAATATGATGTCTCAATCTGTTTTCTGCCGTATTAACATCAGGGAGAACACTAACCCCGCCCCCCCCCCCCCCCCCCCTCCCCCCTCCCCCTCCTCCATTACCCTGGCAGACATGCCTGTGTATTCTGCAGGATGTATCACACACACTTGCACCAGGGGCTTTGCAGCTTCCTTGACATCGTTCATTGTGAGCTGTAATCCTGTGAGCGTGCAGCTCCCACCAGCCACTGTGACTCTGTGCAAATGCCATTTCAGCAGGGAACCCACCCCCACTGCAGGTGACATTTTTACTGTGGAAATGTCACCACAGCCATTTTCCTCCCATATGTTTGCATGCATGCATGTGTGTGTGTGTGTGTGTGTGTGTGTGTGTGTGCGTGCGTGTGTGACTAGGTCTGGATACAAGTGTGCTTGATTAGGTCCTGGCAAGCCTCAATCGATTTCACAGCACAGAGCCACTGTGGTCCACATCCCAGAATATCTCTCTGCCAGGGCTCCACGTTTCCTCCTTCTTATATTCCATGTCGCAGCAATGACCATGTATGACCATACATGGCTGTAGTAACTGACCATATATGGCTGTAGTATATGACCATATATGGCCGTATATAAAGAAATATGTTCACGTAAATTGTGATAACAATACTTTGTGATAACTTGGGTGAAATCATATTTCATAGTAAATGTGGTAGACACTATGTATGCTCCCCAAAAGCATTTCATTCAGCACCTTGTTAATTGGTCTCCTCCATGTTAAGTAATGGGACACAGACCAAACGAAAAACAACCTCTTATATACGATTGCCTCAATGATGGTTTCGGTCATTTTCTTATCGTTAATTATCATTAAAACATTAGATGTTTACACACTAATGAAAACATCGATCTGCAGTTCAAATCACGATGCACTGTGATCAAAGGTCCTCGATCGCACAGGTGACGTCCATGTGACCCAGAGTCTGAATGTTGCGATGAAACAGGGTGGACAGACAGACAGACAGACAGATAGACAGACAGACAGACAAACAGACAGACAGACAGACAGACAGACAGACAGACAGACAGACAGACAGACAGACAGACAGACAGACGGATGGACGCCGTCACACAGACTCAGAGAGTCTTAAACAGAATTAGACAGAAGCCAGTGAATATGGTTCCAGTGTGTGTGATTGTGTTTATTAATAGTATATCTGTCTGTTGTGTCTGTGAGTAAATATGCGAGTGTGAGTGTGTCTCCCTGACAACTGAGGAGACATCTGTCACTTCCATATGGAGATAGACAGAGACAGAGACTGAGGGGAGGAACAAAGAGAAGAGAAGAATGTAGCAGACATCCCATAATGAGTCGCACAAAAACAATATTAATATATTAAACACTAAGAGGTTTCACCATGCAGCTCATCAGATGCCATCGTTATAGTCACATTTTCAAATGTACTCTACTTTAAAGGTCTGAGACAGTTTTTCTACGTCTATTGGAAACATCAACATTTTAAACTGATGTTTTTATTCATGTCAAATCAACTGATGCTTGAACTGTTGTTTCCCTCAGAATGAGACCTTCAGATTTAGCTGAGGGTGAAGGTTAGGGTGATATAAGAGGTGTTTAACTGCAACATACAACTTCACCACTAGATGTCACTGAATCCTGCCCTAGACATTCACAGCTGATTGATATTGTTTTGTCATTCTCAGTAGTAAAATAGTGAAACACACACATGTAGAGACTCAGACAGGAGTTCACACACACAACACACACCCACTGTGAAGCTCGAACAGTTTAACACACACCTCCACACACACACACACACACACACACACTCACAGTGTGAGCATGTGTGGATGAGAACACAGCAGGGAACATGTGATGCCTCCACTGAAGGATCCAGCTGTTTTTGATTTTGTTATCCCATCTCATTTATTTGGGCTCAGTGAGAAGACAACACACACACACACACACACACACACACACACACACACACACATACCATCAGTGTGTGGAGGAGGGGGCACTAAAAACTCATTACATGGACGATCAATATTGCACACACTTGAGAAGCCGTACACACACACACACACGTTTCATCAACCACCAGCAACGGTGACAGATGACTTTTGTCAGCCTGAGATGTGTTACCGTGGTAACCATTAGGCTACATTTCACTATGGTACAGCAGGGGTGACACACACACACACACACACACACACACACACACGATCAGACAAGCTGCCCAAGGTCAAGATAAAATACTTGAGCTAAGTATTTGAGCTCATTCCAGGACTTAGCCACGTCCCCCAGAACCCGACCTCAAAGAGGCGGCCATGTTGAACCCTAACCCTGTCTCACCTGCAGTTCTCCGTCTGTTCTCAGTACAACTTTTTATGCTTCAAATAATGAGGAAGTTGAAAAATAGCTTTATCGACACGATAATTTCCCTTACCTTTCCCAGCCCAGGTGTATCTTTGATCTTATTGGCTGCACGCAGAAGGCAGGGCGGAGCCGGAGGAGGGGCCGTGACCAGGGCGGAGCTGAAATTGGTGGGAAACAGATGGGGGTCACATGACGACGACGATGATGATGATGTCACCACGGGGGGTGTGACCACAGCCGTCTTCTGCTTCTTCTTCTTGGAGGCCAAGTTTAACTTCTGCGCAGCTCTGAGGGAGAGAGGAGGAGAAACCAGTCAGTCTGCGTCCGAGCTGAACATCAAGGTTCATATCAGAGGGGGGAGGAGGGGGAGGAGGGGGAGAGGGGGGGGAGGAGGGGGGGGGAGTACGTGT
>JAFBJT010110563.1:1857-22518 GCA_016785325.1 Chascanopsetta lugubris | reverse complement strand
GGGGGGGGGGGGTTGGAAATGTTAATTCCTCCAAAGGGGCCTGACAGAAAAAGTTTGAGAACCACTGGACTTAACCATCGCATACCTTAGATTTACAAACTAAGGTCATGTTCAGTTTGACATTCAGTGGAGAGTAAAGTTCTCTTGAGGGACATAATCCCCTTTAAAGGGGCGGTGTGTACAGATTTGGTCATTTTTGTCACTTCTAAAAATATTGCAAAACAATTACATACTGACATTTTCATTCATCTATAATCACCTAAATTGATGTATATATACACCAGGAGCAGGTCCTCTCTATGGGGGCCGCCATGTTTTTACAGTAGTAAAAGCGGACGTACTAAACATCTTCTGAGTTTTAATGACAACTGAAGTCTACCACTGGTTCTCCCTCATGCTCACAAGGGTGAGGGTGAGGTGATGGATATGACCTGCAACTTGACACCAAATCTTACACACTGCACCTTTAAGTTGCTCCATATCATATATACGGCACATATCTTATCTTTCCACAGAGTAACGCAGATGTAATCATTACCTCTTGGAGAGAGGTATTACGATGATCTGCTCTGGTGTTCTCTCTCCTCGCTGCCTTCACCCTGTTTGCTCCGCTCCTTGGTTTTGAATGTCAACTTCATTTTCTTCATCCCTCCCTTCCCTCTTCATCCGCCCTCAGACCTCGGCCTCCTCCTCCTACTACAGTTACTAGTTGCTGCTCTGACCCACACTGAACCTCCTCTGTCTCACACAAACATTTGCAAGGAGGCAGGAGTGAATGCTCGATCGCCCGCTCACACTACACACACACACACACCAACTCGTTGACCCATGCAACCCGACTGACTGACAGGAAAATGTGCCGCACACAGAAAACACACACACACACACACACACACAAACGAAGGTCTCACAACCCTCTTAAATGCAAGCGCACATGTCACACTCCAAATCCTCTCATTTCCTTTTTCCTGTGGCTGGTCAGTCAGGCGTGTGTGACACTCGCAGGGGTATCGATAGCAGGTTTCAGTGGCCCGCTGAGACAAGAACACACACACGCACACACACACACACTTTGGTCCACAGCGCATGAAGCACACACATTTACAAAAACATGCACAAACCACACTTCACACCCTTGTGGTCAGCAGAGATGTGGTTCACGTCCTGCCCCTCGCATGTGCCTACGTATGTGTTTTAGCCCGGGTTAGTGTGTGTGTGTGTGTCAGAGCCAGGTGATAATGAGATCCTTGTCGACTACACCGGAGTGTGTGTGTGCCAACGTCCAGACGGGTCATGGACTGTTGCTCTTTACTGAACTCTGTGCAGCTCCCCAGGCAGTCGTCATCACCCGTGGAGGGCCTGTCTCGCTCCCTCCGAGGGTTTTCCCTCTCTCGGCTCAGTGTGTCCATGTCTTCACATGTGTTTGTACTTTCCTACAAAGCTTGTGTTCATAACCTTCACAGTCATTACAGTTGCATAGTATGTCATTATGATGTGCTGAGATACTCCTAAAGCAGGATGTCAGGTCGGTGTGGTGGAAACACGTGTGGACGGCCGAACAAACAACAGTTACATCAATAAACCGATAATCATTGATGCTGTAGCACTGCACCGACCCGCTTCGTGTTCCCTGCCTCTTGCCGTACAACTCCCAACATGGAAAATGTAGCATACAGTTAGCGTCCTTGACATTTCCAACATGTTTATTTTACAACTTAAAGGTGCAAGTGTGTTAGATTTGGTGACATCTATAGGTGACGTTGCATGTTGTATCCATCACCTCTCCCTATCCTTTATAGCCCTCAGTTGTCATCAAAGCTCAAAAGGTGATTGGTACGTCCACTCTGGGCCTCTGAAAAAAACATGGTTGCCCCCATGGAGAGAACGGGCCCCTCATGTAAACTGGCATTCAAGGCCTCAGTTTAGGGCCATGTCAAAACAAAGGGATCCATTCAGGTGATTACATAGTCATAAAAATGTTAGAATATCATTTCTGTATAAAGTGACAAAAATTGACTACAATGTTACACATTGCACCTTTAACTACTAATATACACACATTTGAATACACACACACTATCAATGATAGTTTGTTCATTTGGGTCCATTTTAAAAACAGAGTTATGTCACACGGCAGCCTGTTTAAAACTCTTGGTGTAAAAGGCTCATTTTAGGGAAATAAAACAACAGTGTGTACAATTAGGTGACGTTACTCTCCTAACTATCATTATAATTACTTTATGTTTCATTTCTCGTAAAAATGTCCAAATCCAAATCTTACACATGGGAGCTCTGAAATCATTTCAATAACTGCAGCTTGAGAGGAAACTCATGGACCAGATGTAGCTCTGTTTAATGACTCTTTTCTCTTTAGAGAAAAACATGTGTCTGAACAAGTTACTGCATTTTGCGATACTAATTTCATACGCAGCAAAAAGAGACTTTAAAGGTGCAATGTGTAAGATTTCGGTCCATTTTTGTCATGTCTATCCATAGAAAATGTGTTTATGTATATAGGAGAGTTTTAACAACAACTGAAGTCTGCCATGGGTTCTCCTGCATGCAGCTTCACCTCTTAGATGTCACCAAATCGTACACACTGCACCTTTAAATGAGGGAAACTTTATAACGTCACATTTTCCCGGTAGTTTGTCGCTTGTTGTCCCCTCACATGTCACTACTGTGATGATGACAAACACCCGTGTGACATTTTAAAACCATACCAAATACTCAACTAAACTCTTTTATCTGCTCATACTTCAGTAATGATGCAGGTCAGAGACACTTTCTGATGAGTCAGCTGAGGAGGAGCTGACTAATAACCCATTTCACCATTTCAGGCTCAGGACTTGCTGTTTTCCACATGAAAAAGCCATTACCTTAATATTGCTGTTCGAAATCCACAGGATGAATATTAGGAATCTGCGGAGATGAGGCGATTCCCCCTCCTCCGTGGAGAGACATGGTTCTCTCTGAGCTCTGATCTTATGCAGAAGCAAACACTCTGCCATTACCCAAACACTGCATGTCCAATTTATGGCAGTGGTACAGATCAGCACCATGAGGTCGTATGTTTCTGCTATCTGCTTTTTGAATGTCCGTGTCTTTCGAATGGAACCATGTTGCCTTTTTGTCACCTCAACTTAAAGGTGCAGTGTGTAAGACTTGGTGACAAAGTTGCATGTTGTATCCATCACCTCACCCTCACCCTTCTGAGCATGCAGGAGATCTGATGGTAGACCTCAGTTGTCGTTAAAACTCAAAAGCTGTTTAGTACGTCCACTCTGGGCTGCTGTAAAAACATGACGGCGCCCGTAGAGAGGACCTGCTCCTCATGTAAATATATATTGATGGGCTCATTTAAATTCACTTTGATTATGATTATGAATTCATGCAAATCACAGAGTGTAGTTTTATTCGAAAAAAGTTTAGAAGTGACAACATTGACCAAAATCGTACACACCGCACCTTTAATCCAGAACATTGTGTCCGGCTGTTTTTGAGTTTGTCGCTCATGTAAGAAGAACACAGGAGTCCCCGTCCTCATCCTACATGCTGAAGTGTTTTGTGACAGGATGAATGTAAACGTACTGTGAAGCACTTCAAGCGGTGGGGGGAGGGAAAGAACACTTGACGCGCTGCATAAACATAGATCGTTTGGTGTCGCCACAGTCAGACATGTTCATAACAGCACTGGAAGCAGGGAAGGTGTCTGGAAGGTTGTGATTTTCATTTCTTGGCAACATCAGCTGTAACCTCTTGAACTGCATTGTTTCCTCTCTTTGAATTCGTTATACCTTTGTGCTGCCAGCAGCCATGACCACTGGCCGGGATGGTTCAGGTGGTCCATCACATGTGATGTTTTCCCCCCAAATGTTCCATTCCAAAATGGAATATCTTCAAATTTGGTTTTCAAAAATCGCTTATTTAAAGGTGCAGTGTGTACGATTTCAGTCGGTTTTTGACACTCCTTTTTGTAGAATTAGGATTAGAAAACAATTATATACTGATATTTTGACAAATGTATAATCACCTCAAAGTATGACTTGCCTTTTACAATAGCCCAGAGCGGATACACTTCACGTCTTTTGAGCTTTAATAGCTACTGTGGGAATCATAGGTTCTCCTGCATGCTCAAAGAGGAAGAGCGAGGTAATGGATACAACTTTATCACTAGATGTCACCAAATCTTACACACTTACACCTTTAAAGTCATGAACTGATTGGAATTTGATGGTCGAATTTCAAAGATCAGCATCATAAGTGTTCTAACAAATCAAGGTTTTGGCACCTCTGTATATGAAGTCTCGAGGCTGCTTCCTGAAGAACTTATTCAAATGGGGAAATGGATGGAAAGTCACTGTGACACGGATCGAGTTTAAAAAAAAAGAAGGTAAATGCTCTGTATTTATACAGCGCTTTATCAAGTCTTAGAGAGACTCGATAGGACTTTACAGTCCACTTTACATTCACCCGGTCACAAACATTCATACTGTGCCTCTACTTGCAGCACCTTGTGTCTGTGAGTACACGGGACAGTGTGGGGCTCAGTGTCTCGCCCGAAGGACACCTCTGCTCAAACGCTGAGGTTTGCAATTTTCATGGACCCCCACCTTCCTCGAAAAGTCTCTGGACTTCACGTCTCATCTTTGTCTCTGAGTCTTACACGTGTTCCTCGCACAGGAAATCAATGAGGCCTCATCGCTGGGGTAAACTCAGTTCATTTGCACTGTACGCTACAGAAATACACAGCACACTTTGCGCACCAGCTGTGATCTGCTGGTTGCTGTGTGAGCGAGGTCATCGGTGTTTAACCCGCTGCCTCCGCGGCCTGACTCCGGATAAGAGGGAGAAAATGCACGGATGCCCTGACTTAATTGTCCAGCTGTGCTTCAAACATCTGCAGGTCAGCGGCAGGATGTGTTGCAATAAGTGAATGATCATGTGTGCATCTCTTCCTGTGGCTGGCACCAGTTGTTTACCGGTGTGTCGGGAGCTTTCAGGCTCACTGAGCCGCGTGGGCGGCGAGGAAACCACTCACGAGGCGTTCTATGAGAAAGTGAATGTTAACACGAGTGAAGGTGCGAGGGGTTGTGTGTTTGTGTTTGTGCTGCGCGGCTAGATTACTGATTTCTCTCATTTGTGTGTTTGGGGTCTCGCTCACATGCGTTGTGAGTGTGTGTGTGTGTGTGTGTAATAAATAAGGAAGGGCAACAAAGGTTGAGCGCAGCGCTTACTCCCCAGCTGGCTTGATTGTATCATAGCAACTCCACATGAATAATAATCACAAACACACACGCAAACACAGTAATGAGCCATTCTTCTCCAGATAGTCTGCTTAATCCCTGTCAGCTGTTTCGACAGCGCTCAGATCCAGTTTACACTACACATCCAATTCACTGTGGAAAATCGAATCGTTTTTAAATTATTTCATTTTTGCCTCAACAAGCCCCGTAACACGCACACACACACACACACACACACACACACACACACACGGTCATGTGTTCAATATTTTGACTAATTTTACAGACCCCAACCTCAACAATTACTATTCAACCAGTCGTAACCTTAACCTGGCCTCCTGTGGCCATGAGCCTAAATCACATCTTAAAGGTGCAGTGTGTAAGATCTGGTGACATCTAGAGGTGAAGTTGCATGTTGTATCCATCACCTCACCCTTCTGAGCATGCAGGAGAACCAATGGTAGCCCTCAGTTGTCATTCAAGCTAAAAATATATCAAGTATGTCCACTCTGGACTACTGTAAAAACATGGCAGTCCCCATAGGGTGGACCCGCTCCTGGTGTAAATCCACATCAAAGGGCTCATTTTAGGGTTATGTACAAAGGAATTTATACATCGAGGTGATTCAATGCTTGTAAAAATGTCCATAATTGTTTGGTAATTCTATTTCTATAGATAAAAGTGTCAAAAATTGACCAAAATTGTGCACACTGTACCTTTAAACATCATGCCGTCATAGTGGTGGACTGAAATCGTGATTCATGTCAGCAGTTTGACTCAGTTTTACCACGAAACATCAAAATTAAATGTGTTGTTCGGCCTCGCAGCAGTGGGCCATCGGCGAACAAGGATGTGAAAAGGAGCTGTGTATGTGTTGATCTATCCAGCTATTTATTTTGTCCTAGTGACTTGCAGCCGACCCAATAAGTTGAATTAGGCAGACGTAGCACTTGGGCTCGGCAATGGCATCGGGAACGGGTCGACATATATAATATAATATAGAGCATAACTTCATGACCAAGAGTGAAGAATGACAAATGACGTATGACGCATCATGTCAAGAGGAGCGTGTGATGGTGTCTTGTGTTGCCCGACGGTTGGATTGGGTGCAGAGTAAGCATGACGTGCCTGTGAAGAACGAGAGGAGGTCAAACTAAATAATACAAACAAATGTTTTTAACATCAACACTTCTCTGAGGTGACGACAATAGTCCAGTTTGTGGTCGAACGGCTGTCCCTGGGTCTCTGACAAGCATTTTTACGGTAAGAAAGTAGTTTCTTGTGAAATGTTGGGTGTTTGTCCCATGCATGACAGAAAGTCCTGTAGCCCCTAGCGTTGCAACATTTAATTGTGTGGCAAATCAAATGTTATTTATTCAGCCCACATTCACAAATGACAAGCTGAGGAGCATCATCTGACCTTGGAGCCTCAGCGAGAG
Source organism: Chascanopsetta lugubris (assembly GCA_016785325.1). Classification (NCBI taxonomy): domain Eukaryota; kingdom Metazoa; phylum Chordata; class Actinopteri; order Pleuronectiformes; family Bothidae; genus Chascanopsetta; species Chascanopsetta lugubris. Next base: position 15,833 of record JAFBJT010110563.1, on the reverse strand, counting down.
TAAGGAAAGACAATTGGACAAAATACCTTTGAATAGGGAGCAGCCTCAGGGAGAGTCACATCTCTGGATCCATCACGACTCAAGCATCTGGATTTCGGATTCAAGAAAAGACTCATAAGACATTAGTGGCTAAAATGTGTTATGGTTAAAGACCAAATATCAGGTGCAATATAACATGATTGTGATACGATGCGAAATTTGTTTTCATTTCTACAATTCTATAATTCACTTAGCAGATGCTTTCTATCCAAAGTGACGTACAACACAAGCAAAGATCTAGATAGAAGGAACAGTATAAGTTTTACAAACTGCTGTAGAGTTGGACACAGGTGCTGACATGGTACATAAAGGCAAAGGAAGGCCTTTTGTTTTTGTTGGTTTGTTTATAGATAAATGGTAAGTGGTCTGTATTCACATAGCACTTTATCAAGTCTTGAACATCCCTCAAAGCACTTTACAGTACACTTTTACATTCACCCAGTCACACAAACATTCATACTGTGCATCTATTTGCATCTATGAGTGCATGGGACAATGTGGGGTTCTGTGTCTTGCCCAAGGACACCTCTGGGAGCATATGGAATGGGGGGGGGGGGGGAGGGGGGGGGGGGGGGGGGGGGGGGGGGGGGGGGGGGGGCAGGAATCGAACCCCGACCTTCTGGTCAGAGAACAGATCCTCAAACCCTTAAACCACCACTGCCTAAAAAATCATAATAGGTAGACGTGTAAGTCAACTTTAGCATTAGCATCTGTAACAACATCAAAGTGTCAGCAACACCATCCTAAGATGAAAGCAGACAGTTTAGCAATCTCATCATTAACATGCGCACTAACATCAATATCTGTCAATAATATCATGTCTTTAAGAGATCCATCAGAAACTTTGAAAGGGTTTAGGGCAAGAGTCAAGCTTAAGTACAAAGGTGTTCATGAAAAAGATACTTCCTGTACGTAGAAAGGGAGTCTGTGATGAATGGAATTTTGGGCTCATTCCCATTTTTGTCTTTGGAATACGATCAATATATTGGCTGGTATCGACTTTAGCCTCTACTGTCGAGCATGTTTTACTTCTCAAATCTGTCAGTGTGTCATAATTTACCCTCTCATTATCTCTGATTCCACTTCATTTGCAGTTGGAACTTATGCTCCAGAATGTGATTCCCTCTTACGACAAATACCCGCAAAGCGTCTTTGATTCTCGATGAGTTCACGGTTGTGATTTGTATTCAAAGCACACATGGGTGGTGACAGCGAGTTTTTATGTAATGGAAAAAGTAAAATGACCCCATCCCTAAATACGTTGTATGTTCTCTGATAACTTTGGACATTTTGTTCATCTCGTCGAGACATATCCGCTTTGCTTTTTCTACATTAGGAGGACCAACATCAAATGGGACCGAGACATGTGAAGTACATTTACAGTCTTTCTTTGACAGGGAGAAAATGGAAGTCTGACAAAAGCCAGAGCAGCTGCACTCACTCTGTTTACAGATTCAGTCGGTCCAGTACTGGGGAAAATAGCAATTTTACTGTGTGTGTATGCGTGTGTGTGTGTGTGTGTGTGTGTGTTGGTAGGAGAATAGTAGTCAAGTGAAAAAGGTTCTTTTATCGACCCCATTGCCTATCTGTTTGGTTTTCTGCCAGAGCCTGTAAACACACTTTAAAGAAGCCACAACATAATAAAACATTAGCTGGTTCAGAAGTTAAACCCAGCAGCTGCAGTTGTAAAGTTCCGCCATAGCTGCCAGATCTGTGGATAATACTTATCATTGCATGTTTGAAACGGAAAATCTGTGTGTTGGTCACGCGGATCTCTTTTGTCCATTCTCATTTATCACACCTCGCCATAGTTGCTCATTTCTTTGTTAGTTTATGGAATGTTTTTTTTTTGTAAAGCACCACATTGTCACGGTTTGACTTGTTCCATTAATAATATTGTCCCAAACACTTCAGTCATACTTCTACATTTGAATCGAAAAACACTTCAGCTGTCACCTGTTTTGGTAGAGGAGGCAACAGTGGCAGCGTTAGGACTGAGGAACGGCGGGGGTGTGTGTGTGTGTGTGTGTGTGTGTGTGTGTGTGTGTGTTGGGGACACACCTCCACCTGTCCTTTCTCTCATCTGCCGCTCTTTCCCAAACTTTCCGTCTTGTCCTCCTCCCGTCTGTCACTTTGACACCAAACTGACTTCTCCACCGGCGCTCTCCATCATTCGCTCCCTTCCCTCCCACGCTCCTTCAGGATGTCAGTCACTCGCACAAGCATGCGCACAATGTCCGACACATACACGCACACAAACACTGACCCTGTTTGATAAACAAGCAACAGAGGGTGTGAGAATAAGGAAGCTTTTAGTGGCGCCTCTTATCTCACTTCCTTTCAACACACACACAAACACACACACACACACACACACACACACACACACACACACACACACAAACTGCACACCAAAGTCTGAATGTCGCCTTTGAGTATTTTACCCTCTTGAGACCACACACACAAGCACACACACACACACACACACACACACACACAGTCGCTTCCTTTCCTCATCAGTTACAATCTCCCTCCACCAACATGGACCGGCTGTTCTGTGAAGTGTCTTAATGAAAGAACCCTCACAGTCATGTTGACTCCCTCCACTCACCCATGGGTGCACAAACCTTCTTTACATGGAGACATGTTTTGGAAAGAAATAGCACACTATATTATTGAGGAAGTGTGCAGCACGTTCTAATGTTTAGCGCTAAATGGGAAATATAGGTAGAGAGGGCGTGATGGGTCTGTTTTCAGTCAAGATCGGCTTCATATTCAGACTAACTGGCTGTTGATCAGATCACATTATTCATGTGTCTAAAGCCTATACAGTTACACGTGATAATTGGTATTTTGGCTTTTTTTTTTAAAGGTGCAGCGTGTACAATTCTGGTCATTTTTGTCACTTCAGAATTTTTGCCTCAGCATACGGAAATGGGGGAGGCGGGAAACGAAAATCCTTTAACCCCCTCAGCCAAAGCTGAACAGCTTTGTCCATTTCAGCTGCCAACTTCATTTGTAGAATATTCAGTTTACTTGTGTTGTCATTGCATTTGATTTCCTAACAGCACGGTGACGTGGATGGCTGAACACCGCAGGAGCATCTGCAGTGGGAACCGATGAACCCATCAGCATTCACCGCGGGTCACATGACTCTGCAGTCCACACTCAGCTCATCACACTGATGTCTTGCTCTTTTTTTATTCTAGGCTGGAAGCTGTGGTTGTGTTTTGTCTGTGTAATGTTTTGATGTACACTGTGATGTTGCTGTGTAGAGGCTCGTGTACATTTGTATACAATTTCAAACGTAAATAAAAAATAAGCTAGTCACGCTCCCGGACACTTGTCATGGGAAAACGTGTGACTGATTGAGACCAAAACCAAAGGTTGTGGCTTTACGCATGTTTCATTCACCTCTAAAGTTGAACATTTTAACATGGGAGTCTATGGGACTTTGCTCCATTTTGGAGTCAGCCCCCAGTGGCCACCCTATGAACTGCACGTTTTTTCACTTCCTTATGTGCCTCAACCGTCTGCACCGGAGGTTGCCCCTGGGTTCACGCAGCTCCTGGTTGCAGAGGTGCCTTTCCCATTGTGTAGGAGTGGTGACTAATTGGATCTCATTGAGATGCAGTCAATTAACATTAACATTCGGATTCTGAGGTGAACTTGGAGATGTCCACATGTGATTCGATCTTTCACGGCAGATGTTAAAGGCAGCTCTGAACTGGGTCTTCATTTACAGTGTTTCACAGTAGGACAACACAGGAAGGCGATCACTGAGAGCAGGTTGTGTCCTGGCTGTGTGTCTCCCACTCCCTGCCAGATGTTGTTTATTCAAACAACATTTAAAAAATTAATTAGGCTTTGTGTGGATAAGGCTTCATGGAGATCTAACCTGTGTTATACGCACAGGAGGTAACAGTGGGTCTTTGTGTACTCAAATCCAGTTAAATGTTAATGTGCTGTCGGGGAAATTGTTTCTCTGCTGTGATCGTGTGTTCGCCCGCCGATTTAATTATAAGTACATTTGTTTCCTTTATACAAGACGAAGAGTAAAAGGTCACATTATGTCATTTTCAACTGCTTATCCAGAAGTCTGAGTCGCAGAGTGTTCCTACCAGTGCACATCGGACCATGTCAGGGCCAGTGACACTGCAGCAGGGTCCGAGCAGGGAGAGAGAACTAGTGGCTTCTGCTTCCAAAGGCGTCCGCTCTAACCACTGATCCATTGACGTCAAAGAGTAAAAGATTGAAAGGTTAAAACAATTACATACTGTCATTTTCATGAATGTATAATCATCTAAATGTTTTATTTTTTCCCCATTCCCCTTAAATGAGCCCATTAATATATATTTACATGAGGAGAGGGTCCTCTCTACGGGGGCCGCCATGTTTTTATAGTCGCCAAGAGTGAATATCCTATACATCCTTATAGGAGTTCTAATGCTCAGAGGGGTGAGGTGATAGATACAACAAGTAACTTCACCTATAGATGTCACTAAATCTTACACTCTGCACCTTTAACAGTCTGTTGGGTATTGAAGTTCAGCAATTGCCATTCAGTGTTGTGGGTGACTGTTCGGTTCCAAAATGGACAGATTGCCACAAAACTTGCTGAAAAGATGTGACACGGGTGTGAAAAGACTCCATTGTATATTTTCTATTATCCATCATGTTTCTTTCGTGCTGTTTTAGCTGCTTTGTGTGTGTGTGTGTGTGAGTCCATATCCTCTTTCTTTTTTTTTCCTATTCTGAACTCTCCCTCTCTCTCCCTCCTCTTGCGGATTCATGCCAAGAAAAGTTAGATAAAGCCCTCAGTCCATGAGCAAAGATCTGTGCTGCTTTCGTATTTATATTCATTTATTGTGTGTATGTGGATGTACTGTCTATCACTCAGGGAAGGGATCTTTGAGACTAAGCTCAAACTTCTTTGTAGTCTTGTGCCCTTTTGAACCGTCTCTGATTGTTACTGCTTCCTTTTCCTCTACTGCCTTTCTTTACTCTCACCACACGGCTGCCGCGTACACAAGGACAGATAAGATACACCTTTATTAGTCCCATAACGGGAAAATTGCAGTGTTACAGTAGCAAAGGGAAAATGATAATAGACACATCAATTGAAGTAATGAATGGGAAAATATATATATAAACACAGTAAAAAAATATGTATATTAAATAATATATACTTTATGGGCAGAATACATGTGGAAAATTGTTATATGCCGTGATACACATACGAATCTACTCAGATAGAAAATGATTTTTATGCCTTTGGGTTCGTTTAAAAGTGCTGTGTGTATGACTTGGTGACATCTGGTAAGTTGCATATTGTATCCATCACTTCAACCTTCCCATTCGAGAATACAGGAGAGCCAATGGTGGCCCTCAGTTGTCATTCAAGCTCAAAAGATATTAAGTGTGTCCACTCTGGGCTACTGTAAAAACATGGCGGCTCCCGTAGGGTGGACCCGCCCCTCATGTAAACATACACTATTACGGCTCATTCAAGGCTAGCGGGGGGAAAAAACAACATTTAAGAGATTATAGAATTCATGAAAATGTCGGGATGTAATTTTGTAATATTTATTCATGTGACAAAAATAACTGAAATCTTACACTCTGCACCCCCACCCCACACCCCACCCCTGGCCTCCTCAGGTGGTACAATCTTCTCTGACCTCTCCTGCACAGTATGATCAGTCCAGTCCGGTTTGAAAACACGGGTGTCACCACCTTAGTGTCTTATGGACGTTCACCGATGTCAGAGGACATCTTCCGCGCCCGCAGATATCCAACACCGGTCCCTTCATTTTCGACACATCGATCTGGAGACCATTCCATGCGGGCACCAGTCCATAAAACGTCTGGGTCGGTCCTCTCCTCTCCCTGACGTCCTCATTTGTGATGACGCTGAGAACTGCCGAGTCATCAGAGAACTTTTAAAGGTGATGACAGGAAGGTGAGTTATAGGAGAATTCTGCAGTGTAGTAGAGAAACCGAGCCAGAACCAGCGCATCATTCTGGCCAATCATCTATAGGGGCTGCGAGGAGGTTTGCAAGAACACATTGTGGATGCTCCAAATCAATCAAGTTTAAAGGCGCAGTGTGTACGATTTTGGTCATTTCTGTAACTTCTAAAAAACATTTCAAAACAATTACATACTGACATTAATTTATATTCACGTAAATGTTTTATTTTTTCCATTACACTTTAATTGGGGAGAGGGAGGGGGGTCCTCTCTATGGGGGCTGCCATGTTTTAAAGTATTAAATGTGGATGTACCAAACATCTATTTTGTTTTAATGACAACTGAAGTCTACCATAAATTCTCCTCCATGCTCAGAAGGGTGAGGTGTGAGGTGATGGATACAACATGCAACTTCACCTCTAGAGGTCCCCAAATCTTACACACTGTTTCAGCTAAAACCTGAAATTGTTATTGGTTGCATCATCCACAACCATTTGGTCCTGTAACATCTCTATTTCCCGCCATGTTGCGCCATGTTTTCCTTGGACTGCGATGCTTATAAACATACCCCTGCTGATGTCATCAGTTTATTGGTTTATACAAAGGTTCTGCAATAAAACCTCTGTCTGTGGAGGTTATAATATTCTGAGTTTACATCTCAGCAGCTCCTCCAAACAGCTGAATCAACACCTCTTGAATGTGACTAACAAAAACATAGAACTACTATATTCGTCATGAGGGGAAGAATTACTGCGAGACTGTTGCATTACTCTCAGAGAGAAGTACCTAATAAACTGACAACTGTATCATATCTTCTTATGATCTCGAGCACAGGACTTAAAGGTGCAGTGTGTAAGGTTTGGTGACATCTAGTGGTGAAGTTCTATGTTGTATCCATCACCTCACCCTCACCTTTCTGAGCATGAAGGAGAACCTATGGTAGCCCTCAGTTGTCATCAGAGCTCAAACGGTGGATAGTATGTCCACTCTGGGCTACTGTTTAAACATGGCGGCCCCCGAAGAGAGGACCCGCTCCTCGTGTATATACACATCAATGGATGGATTTAAGTGTAATGGGAGCAAAAATACATTTGGGTGATTATGAACATGTCTGTATGTAATTGTTTTCTAAAATTTTGTTCTAGCAATAGCAAAAAATTACCTAAATCTTACACACTCCACCTTTAAAGCACCCTTCCAGATAATAATCACTCTTATGCATCATCTGATGTAAATATTTCAAATCTAACTCGTGTTCCAATCCATGTTTGTTTTAATGATGCGCAGACATGTCCACCCACATGCACACATCAGTAGGTACATCACTGGTTTACACATCTGCAGTGAATATAATATTGTAGCACCATGTTGCCGCAGCCCTGTAGTTAGTTGCCTGGCAATGGACCGAGCTGTGTTCCAGAAATAAACACAATAACCAGAGCGTAAGTGTGGAAAAGTTCATATTTGTTCCAGCTTCCGTCCATTTGTACTTAGAGGCAGCAGAAAATGTCGACTGAAGGTTGAAAATACGTTTTATTTTTCACAGAATAATTTTGATTTGGCAATAATGAATTATACACGGGTTTTAATGGATATTTACTTTTTGTTAATTATGTTTACCTTACCTGCATGCGCTGTATATTTTGAGTGCAAAGAAACAAAATGAATTCATTTACACTCACATCAGTGCACGAGTTAAATGTCACTGTCTTAATTGATGCATCATATACATAGTCTTTGCTCCATGTGTTTGCATGACTGATTCAAACAGATAAAATCTCATGCATCTACAAGTGTGTGTGTGTGCATACAGTGTGAGTGTGTGTTGTTTGTAAGTGGGTGTTAATTGATGCATTCTCTCCCTTTGTCTGTTTAATGGAAAAGCACTTCTCATTAAACTGTCACTCACAAATCTGTATGTGTGTGTATGTGTGTGCGCAACAAGAAAAAGGAAGAGAAAGACTGGAGCAGGTCATTATAATACAGTGTGAAAGGAAGGAGAGGGAGAGACTGTAATAGGGGAGAGAGTAAGAGAGGAGGGGGGGAGTAGATGGTGGGGTGGGGTGGGGGGAGCAGCAGAGGTGCAGAAGAACAGGCCATTATAACAATTAGTGAGCCATTTAAAAAGTCTCCCTTCACGGCTGTTTGATATTGAAATGAAACAATGTGTCTCTGCAGGAGGCTATTGGGGAAATTAGCTTAACAGTACATTAAATGACACACGCACACACACACACACACACACACACACGCACACACACTTCATCACCTGTGGAGGGCTTGTCGTCCCCCCCCACCTTTCTCCCAATCCAGTCATTTCATTTAAATTAATTTCAACTAAAAATTCGATTGTGTTAAATACTTTTCTCTGCGCCTCAGGTAAACATGCTTCAGTTGGTGCAGAGAATGGGCGGAGCACAAGAACCAACCGAGGGGAAGGCGCTTCAATCAAATTTAGGTTCCATTCCTTTGGCTTGTGTATGTGTTGAATAAGTTGTTATCAGTGAGGGATGATTACCCATTGTTTTATTGTTTCTACGAATGGGAGCCGATCATTCCACAGGATTACCTTCATTGACTTCTATGTTGTTGTGTTTGCAAACAACTAATGTCATATGATCTATAGAGACTTTATACAGACTTTATACATTACAAAGACAACCTTTGTTTATCCCATAAATGGGGACATTACATTCCTTACTCCGCTGTTATTATATTACATGCACTGGCTGTCTGAAACACACACACACACACACGCACACACACACGCACACACACACACACACACACACACACACACACACACACGCACACACACACATCAAACAGGACCTATATAGATGATGTCAGAGCGAGCCCTGAGCAGCTGGGGGTTGATGCCTTGCTCAAGGGCTACTTGGCAGTGCTCCAACTCCCAGTCCACTCTCTACACTTGGTCCGTGGACTTGAACCCGCGACCCTGCCAGTTCCAAGCCCCAGCTGAGCTACTGCCGTCCCCAACTTTGAAAGAACATTTCACTACAGTGAAATATATACAAATAAAAAACGAGTGCGACTGTAATGCAACATCGATACTCATGCAACATAAATCTGTCACATTCATGTTTCTTTATGATCTGTCATTGGTTTGTCTCTCCCTCTCTTATCTATTCAAGTGAATAGTTGATGGATGAATGGGGGGCGTATTCACAAATGGTGATTTTGAATTTCAGCTGCAGAGAGTAGCATGTGGTCCTGCAGCTTCCAACATATTATGTTTCTTACACTTTCTATGCAAAAGTGACTTGAGCACAGAGCAAAATGGAAAGATCTTTTTTTTTTTTTTTAATGTTTCACTGTGCTGGGCTGAAACAGACATAATGTGTTAGAGTTTTAACACAGCAGTTACGTGCTTAGGAGTCCGTCCCACCATCAGGTTTTGATGCAGGAAGGCAGCAGTGGGGGGTCAGATCAATAAATCCATTATGTTAGTCAGGAGAATAGTTATTGCTTTAGCTGGTGAATTCATACTGTTTTACTAATCGTCCAACACAGTGGTTCTCCACTGGTCTGGCTTCAGGACCCACCATCAGCCCTTAATGATGAGCCGCGGCCCAAATGAAGGAACATTTGTATTATTTTTATTTTTATTTTTGATCAAATTCAACTTATCAAATCATTAGAATGAAAAGATGATGAGGTTCAAACCTAAGATAGTAGATAATATCACAGTATAGCAACACAGAAAAACAAGTTTAATGTTTAATCAAAAACGACCAGCAGGTGGGGATGCTAAAGGGAAAGATTCTCTTTTTCACTCACTTAGCTGCATTTCAAATCAAAACCAAAACATGCATCTTAGGGACACAACCCACACCTGTCCTCTTGTGTCCTTAACATTAGAACATCTGTCTTTGTGTGCTGTGTTGTACTTTCACCATGGTCAATTAGCATATGAAAAACAGATTTTGCTGGTTTTCTTCTCTCTGTGAAATGATGGGTGTCATCGCCACCTACTGTTAAGGAGTGTGAAAAGACGGCACTTGTTGCAAAACAATCCTCTTCAAAATAAAAGCAGAGTCACCAGCCTGCGACCCACTGAAGACGGGCCGCTGACCCAACAGTTGAGGATCACTGGTCTAAAAAAAAGTACTTCTTTAATCAGCACTCTCTCAGTGGTCAAACGGCTTCGGCCCCTTCATACAATTTTACTTAATCTAACTTGAACTTGATTGTATTAAAGAGAAAACAACTTTAGAATATGTTCATGAACAAATATGGTTGCAACAACGAAAAGACAGAGAGATGAGGGAGTTTTTCCTGAGTCAAGGTGTTGAAGAGAATATGAGGCAGGTTACCATGGGAACTGTGACCGACCTAACACTTGACTCCATGTTGACGCCATTTTCCTTGTTGTCTCTGGCAAGTTTGTAACACCCAATCCATCGCTGAGAAAAAAGACCACAGCAACTGGCCATGGGAAAGGTGTTCAACTGGTTAAACGCCCACATAAACCTGCTCATTTCGCTTTGAAACTTGCTTTACAACACTGAGTGTCTGGCCACCTGGTTTGGACACTGACTGTATGGTCGCCTTATTGAGTGGCTGCTGACCGGCTGAATGACTAAGCGACCACTAACCACTCTCACGGAGCCACTTCTGCTGCAGCCATTTATCTTTTGTCTGTTTTACTACAGCGCCGTAAAGCTCTCGGGTGAGAGAAGAGCCCTAAAAAGATGGAGCTGTAAATAGAGAAAGCGTGTGTGTGTGTGTGTGTGTGTGTGTGTGTGTGTGTGTGTGTGTGTGTGTGTGTGTGTGTGTGTGAAAGAGAGAGGGAGAGAGAGAGAGAGGGAGAGAGAGAGAGGGAGAGGGAGACAGGGAGATGCTTCATTAATTCCTTTGTGTTTCACCCTCTGCCTTGTTCAGCACTATAAAGATGAGAGAGGCAGATGGAGAAGAAGAAAACATAAAAGACTGAGTTACAGTGGTCTGTTCCATTCTCATACTCTTCCATCACCCCTCCCGCTCCCCCCCGCTCCCCCCCTCCTCCCCCCATCTCCAGCCTTTTGTCTTGTCAATAAATCTACAAAATGTGCCCTTATCTTCGACAGAGGAAAAAAAGAGCTGAGGATGGAAAGTGGGAAGAAGAAACTCAGAGAATTGGTGATGAGGGCCAAGTTGGTCTAACCGTGAAACAGTCTGCACCTCCCAATGCTATAGAAGAAGTAGCCATGATACTTTGTTGGTCGAACGACGTTTTAAATGTAACATGAAACAGTGGGAAAGTCGTCATGCATATCAAGACAATGACATCATGCAAATGACACAAATGCTGTTTTGAGGCCGTAAAGGTGCAGTGTGTACGATTTGGTGACATCTTGAGGGGAAGTTACATGTTGGATCCATCACCTCACCCTCACCCCTCTGAGCATACAGGAGAAGTTGTCACTCAAACTCAAAAGAGTTATCAGTATGTTCACTCAGGGCTAATGTAAAAACATGACGGCCCCCGTAGAGAGGACCCCCTCCTCATGTAAATATACATTAATGGGCTCATTTAAGGATGATGGAAAAAGCCACCGATTCTTTGCCTTCCCACTGCTTTAGAACCAGCCCCCGCTCTGAAAACTGGTGCCACACCACCAGGCACAGCCAGGAACCAATACGTCAGAGGTAAGTGCAGAGCTCTGCAAATGGGGAGTTACAGCAATCGAGTCCCAAAGTCTAATGTCTACAGTCTAAAAAGTAACAAAAACAAAGATTTGTTGAAATAAATATTATATTCTATATTCCTTGAAATGTCATTTTACCATAGAATTTAGTATGTAGTATTTGATGTCTTTCTTCATAACGAATTGAAGTTCTGTATGATGAAATGTGAACAGGTCGGTGCCCAGACACACACCATGTCTACACTTCTCCTCATAGAAGACGTGTGAGAGACTGAAAAAGCATGAAAGTGATTTAACGTGAGAGGAACAGAGAATGAGGGGAGGAAATATTTGAGGAAAGAGGAAGATGAAGGAAAGTGAAGACAAATAACCGGAGTAATTAGAGAGCATGCTGATTATGTCCTCATGTGCATATGCAGTCCTTTTGTGTGTGAGAGAGAGAGAGAGCGAGGTGAAGAAGTAGAAAGAGAGGAGGCTAATTGGAATCGTTCTGAGTGGCTTTGAGGCTATTTGGTCATTTTCTTCTTTTACACAACTCAAAGCCACTCTGGCGTGACGATATTTAACAAAAGTGTGCTTTACTTTCGCCCCCCCCCCCCTCATACTCTTGTTCCCGTTTCCTCCAAATGATTCTAATTCACTGTGTGTTTCAGCCTAATTCACATGTATCGAACTCGTGGCCCGTGGGCCAAACGTGGCCCGCGAGATCAATTGATGTGGCCCGTGAGAGCTTATAGGCATATGATTGTCTAAGAATAAAAGTCTGAAGCATACATCGCTCATGAACTCAAGTGAATTACACATGCCACGTTGTATGTGTAGTAATATATTCAGTGTGTTTGCATTTTCACATAAATACAAATCTAATATATAAATGGTAAACGCTCTGTATTTATAAAGAGCTTTATCGAGTCTTGATGACCTCTCAAAGCACTTTACAGTACAGTTTCACATTCACCCAGTCACACAAACATTCATACTCTGCATCTATTTGCAGCGCGCACCCATGAGCACATGGGACACGTGGGGTTCAGTGTCTTGCCCAAGGACACCTCAGCATATGGAATGGGAGGGAGGCGGGAGTCGAACTCCGACCTTCTGGACACAGGACAGAACCTCTAACCCCTCAACCCCAGCTGACCCATTATTACATAATATAGTAAATACATATATTATTTGTAACTTGAATGAGTGATCATCAAGTATAAAGACAGTTCTTTGGCAATATGTAAAGTTGAAATTACATTTAGTCCCACAACTAAAACCAGCCCCTTGAGAGTAACAATAATGCTGATGCGGCCCTCAGTGAAAATGAGCTTGACACCGCGCGCCTCATTTATTCGGAGAGGAAAAATAATATTTACAATGAATGTGACGTGATGTGATGTGTTGATTTCATTGTGTTTGAACTGCTCAGTCAGATGGCCTCAGGCCTCACGCGAATATCTCACAGTCCTTGCGTCTCTGACCCAGATCCGTGTTTGATGGATTGACGATCAGAGATGATCACTCATGTTCTGTGTTTGCGGCGCAAAGGTGACCTGACAGCAGCACATGTCCCACTCCCACGCTCTGCTGAGTGTGCACTTGGTTTTTGTGACCTCTTTAGGATCGTTTATACCCACTTTGTACACACTGAGCTTTTCGAGAGCCAGTGGACCTAAAGTAATCTTAAAGGTGCAGTGTGTAAGGTTTGGTGACATGTGGAGGTGAAGTTGCATGTTGTATCCATCACCTCGTCCTCACCCTCCTGAACATGCGGGAGAACCTTTGGTGGACTTCAGTTGACATTAAGAGGGATAGTCTCTCTCTCTCTCTCTCTCTCTCTCTCTCTCTCTCTCTCTCTCTCTCTCTCTGTGCATGCGTGTGTGTACGTTTACTGCCACATGCACATTTTTAATGAGGCCTCCTGCGTGTCCTTCTTCATTTGGTCTCAGTCAAGTGTATGTTTCAAGTATCTGTCTTATTCCTTCCATATCATCAAACCGTTCAGTACCACATGACAACATTAAACACATAGGTATTTGTGTGTGCATGTCATATTACATCCCCGACACACAAACGCATATTTTAAATGTGTGTGTTTCATGTCTGTTAACACACTTTAGTAGGTCTGGGAAATGAAACAGCTGTCAACCCCCCTTATCTTCCCCGACCCATCTCAGATGCTGTCTATCAGCCAGAGCTCCTCAATCAATTAGAGTCCACTAATTTCTCTATGTGAGTGGTCTGTGTGTGTGTGTGTGTGTGTGTGTGTGTGTGTGTGTGTGGGTGTGTGGGGGGGGGGGGGGGGGCGGGGGGGGGGGGGGGGGGT
>JAFBJT010110562.1:23034-37424 GCA_016785325.1 Chascanopsetta lugubris | reverse complement strand
CAAAGAGTCTGTGGCAGATAAGCAGTGATTGACAGGTGAGATGTTGGTGATACGCCGACAATGGAGAGTTCAACTGCTGGCGAGCAGGTGCAACATGTTCTCTTTGTTTCAACCCGCCCTGACTTTCCATCGGCGCTGGGCAGGTAACGTTACAAAAGTAACTAGTTCTAGTTACTTTGCCCAAAATGTGACTAATTTAGTAAGTGAGTTACGTCATTATAAAAGTAACTAGCAGATACTTTTCCTCAAAAGTAACTAGTGATCTAGTAACTAAGTTACGGCATTTTAAAATGAACTAGTTATAGTTTCTCCTCCAGGTGCAACGTGTGCTCTTTATTTAAACCTGTCCTGACTTTCCATTAGTGTTTGGCAGGTAACTTTACAAAAGTAACAAGCTCTAGTTACTTCACCCAAAAAGTAAATATGGCAACACGTTTGTAATGTTCAAATCCGTTCAATAATTTAGCCCCGCCCCCTTAACTGGAACTTAAAATTCAACTGCATGTTTAATTGTTTCTAGTCAAACTGAATATTAAATATAGAAAACATTGTTAAGAAAAAACATTGTAATACTAATTGATACATGATGTACATCTATTTTTGTGTACGTATACTTCTTGCTGACCAATGGTGATATATCAGGGGGCCACAGGGGGCGCTCTACCTCTCTGTCCACCGAAGCTGAACTCAAGGAAGAGGCTTTTCTCTGTTCAAGTCAAATTCGATGGAGAAATTCAAAAACATATTGCACAACAGTTAAAATATCAAATTCAGCCTGACAGGGTGATCACTGGGCGTGTTTACAATAACCCCCATTAAAGGGGCAGTGTGTAAGATTCGGCGACATCTACTTGTGAAGTTGCATACCATATCCATCACCTCACCTCTGTCATTCTAGCATGCACGGATGCATCGGGGTGATTATAAATGTCTAAAAAACGTCTCCAGAACTTTTTTTGGAGTTCTATTTCCCGAGGTAGAAGTGACAGAAATGGACCGGAGGTCTTGCACACGGCTCCTTTAATCCTGGACTGTGTGTAAACGACCTGCAGAGCTTGGACACTAACACTGGTGTCACTGTGTCAGCACTAACGGCAGCGCGGCGCAAACAATCGTGACTGTCGGAGACAGAAGAACAGGGAGCAGCTGAGCGGCTGATGACTGCAGCAGCTGGAGCCGAGGAGCAGACACAGCGTTATGAAGCAGACTCTGAGGCCTGGACCCGGACCAGCCGGCTCTCACAGCTTTAACAAGTTTGATTCCGAGTGACCTGGGGAAACGCTTTAATGGCGCCGCGTGAGGGTGGGTGGTCCGACTGCAGCGGGCACGGACGGCACGCTCTGATGTACGGTGTGGCGATGGGATGTTTGAGCAGAACAACAACAAACAGCGTCCCGGGAAAGCGGAGGATTGGGTCACGATGCGGTGCCTTTAACGGTTTGTTTTCCGAAAAGCTGTTTCCACTGATAATAGTCGGTTCCTGAACTCATATTCCAAAGTCATCATTTTTTTATTTCCTCTCCCCGCACAGATTTTCTGCCACATAATTCACCTCGACGTCACGTTGTTTAAAAATCCCATAATGTCTCCAGCGTCGTGCCAACCTGCCGCGGCTCGTCTGAATGTGTCCGCTTCCTTTATTACGCGTCTCGGGACTTTAACGTGACACATTTGAAGTCCAGGAGTTCAACTGTTTAATATGTACAGTGTGAGTCTGGGAGGTTGGTCGCGCAGAGCCCCGCCCCCTCAGCTCCTGCCAGGTTTATGGTCGGCACAGAGCTGACGCCACAATTTGAGACTCTATAAATAGATGTCTGTCTGAGGCTGCCTCTGTTACATGTGACACATTCTGATGATATAAGAACAAATGTCAGGTTTGGAGTTTGTAATACATGATATTTGAATTTGATAACATTGATAACACCAGCTGCATGTTAGCGTGAGTCTTTCGGCTCATTGTTTTAACGTGCATCAGCACATAGAATCTTCTGTATTGTACAGCAGCTTTAACAAACTACATTCTCACAATATGACCGAATAGTAGGTAAGGACATGTAAAGTATCTATTTGAAAAAATACTGGAAACTATTTGAACAAAAATAACTGTAATGATATAGTTACAAAAAATGTTTCATGTGTTTAGTGATACACATGTTTGGTTTGTTAGCATTGTATTTACATCAGGAGCAGATCCTCTCCGCGGAGGCCGCCATGTTGCCCCACCTCGTATTTACATGATCCAGGAGAAGACCCTCTAAACACTGTCTTAGTTTTAATATAGAACTTAATAAATACTGAAATAGTTACATTTATAAATACTTAAAACCTCCGTAGATTCTTCTACAATCTTGGCAGGAAATGTTGTTTCCAGCTGCAACGTGCAGCTTCACCAGTAGGTGTCACTAAATCCAATCCATGACATTGGATTGTAGTTGCAACCAAATTATTACCAAATGGTTTTAAAACAACTTATAGTTACTAGTTACTTCACCCAAAAAGTAACTAATGTAGTAGCTGCCGCATTATAAAATTAACTAGTAATAGTCACTTCTCCTAAAAGGAACTCATTTAGAATCTGAGTGACAGTTTTACAAAAGAAACTAATTATAGTTACTGGTTACTTCACCCAAAAAGTACTTCTTCACTAAGCGAGTGACAGCATTATAAATGTAATGTTCAAATCTGTCAAAGGATTTGGCCGCACGCCCTGAAGTGGAATCTCTAAAAAGTGGACATGCAAACAACCTTTGACCTTTGCGTGATGTTGTATTATGTCTCCATTTGATTTGATTCATTCTTGAATATTCAGCGATTGCATTCATCAAATACTGACAAGTTCTACTTCATAATAAATAGTATTTATTTCTGTATTATTTACCCAAACCCTCTGAAAGTGCATCGTGTGCAGCTCCACATCAGCCCCCAATCCAAAGCCATGTTAATTTATTTTTACTTCCCTAATGGAAAAATATTCCCCTAATTACCGTAAACACACAGTTGCTATTTCATATGGAATCATTCATGTTTGATGCCTGAGTGCGATAAAACACTTTTGAAGTTCCACTGTATACGTAGTAAATTGTTTCTTTGAGCTGGCTCGGGCTCCCTGACCTCCCCCCACCCCCCCTCCCCCTCTCCCCCCCCCCCCCCCCACCCCCACCCCGCCTCCCTCTCGGGAGCCGAGGAGCCGTGCGGCCGCTCCACTGCTTCGCTCGCAGTCGTTTCCAAACATCTTTTCCTGATGCCTAAAATTAGCAGCATAATGAGGGAGCTGCTTCCTCCTCCCTGAACTAATACCCCGTCCCGGCGGGACGGCGTGATGTGGACTAACGCTCCACATCAACGCCACAATCTCACTCTGACACTTTACGGCCCCGGGACAGAAAGATGTGGAGACATGAGCATGAGGAAGAGGGAACATATATATATATATATATATAAACAACAACTATATCAAGTGAAAGTATGCGGCTCCACTGGTGAAGTTAAAGGGCAGTAAAAGGTCTCTGAGCTTTATGGAAAGGACTCCACTTGATTATTAAAGCTATAGGTCACATTTAATTGCACGTGCATTAATCTGTTTTATTTCGGCTAATGAGAGCTGCTGTAAACTTCACTGAAGGTGAGGAATGTTTATGACCCTGTGCAGACTTTTGATCAGGTGCTGCGTGGGCACAGCTCAGGAGAGAGAGAGAGAGAGAGAGAGAGAGAGAGAGAGAGAGGGGCAGTATCTTTACTCTGTACAGTAAAAAGTACAGTGTCCTCTTACACTCTCATTAGCATTATACTGCATCACATGGAGGCTGCGGTGTCGGCGTTTAGTCGACTGTGACGTCTGAATGGACTTTTTGTTTTAGTGCACCAAGCAGGAAGTTAGTGGTACACACACTGACTAATAAAGTGTTTACATAAGGTCTTATTATGCCAAGTGTATTTATACCCACATCCTTAATTCACTATCACATTATGTGTAAAGGTTCAACGTGATATATTTTCTTTTGAAACGCACACTTAACTATTTCGACCTTTCAGAATTTTCATTTTTACACTAAAATGAAATTAAGATTATAGTAACATGGATGTGTAAAATGTATATTTCAATCAATTCATTCCCATTTAGATTATTAGATGTTTTCACATTAATTTGACCTGAAAGAAAACATGACATTTATTGATTTAAAAAAACAAACATTATTGGAATAAATAAAGTCCTGGATTATTCTTAACAGTGTGTATGTACAGTATATGTGATTGGGGATTGAGCAGAAGCACAGTTTTGAAAAATGATCTGTTTTGATCAAATGTGAAAATAAACAGACCTTTGAATTAAAGCTTGATGTATTTAAAAAATAATACATTTTCTACATTTTCTATTTCCTGTATCAGCATCATTTCTTCCTCCTCCCACTTCGTCTCAAGTTTCGATCTCAAAGATCTTCTAGTCTCATCAACTCATTCTTGTCAACAAATATTTTTTACCGTTAAATGTTACAGTGTCAACAGAAGCTTTTCGAAGTGTCTCTATTCTCTAAAAAAACATTCAAAAGTTGTCTGCTCTGTGTTGACCCGAGACCATCTCTAGGAACTGAAGGGATCAGCCTTTGACAGTTATGCCTTCGATGTAAAGGGAACAGGTCTGTACATCAAAGTCCACAGCATCGACTGGTACCGGGTTCGAGTCCCATGTAGAGTCTTTATGGAAAAGTCCCACATACACACACACTACGTCTGTAGTTTACAAAGAGAGACTCTGGTGGCTGTAGAGTAAACATGGGGGGGTGGGGTTTGGATCCATGCTAACTTGGACATCGGATGCAGCCATTTTTCCCCCGTGTCAGCGTGGCCATGCATCACCATGTGTTTATTGGTGTAACCATGACTAATGATGCCCTCTGACCTTAAGTAGCGACTCAACCCAAACCACAATCTTTTCCTAGAACCTAGAACCAAACGGCTTTTGTGCCTAGATGTAACCAAACCGATACCGCTCCACCAGTCTGTTTATTATTGCAACGTCTGATGCATCAGCCATGATGATGCTGTCGGAAATGTTCTGATGGGTGACATCAGAACTCTTTTGGATGAATGTTGTCTCCTCCGAAATCAGAGATAAATGATGTCACGTCGCCACGGACGTGTCATCGCCACATGCGCTGCCCAGACACGCAGCATCTCTCCGTGAACCTTGGACTTCCTCCTCCAGCCCATTGACTCCAGGACGCCTCGGCTGGAACCGAGCATGTAAACAAACAGCGCAACCTGTACAGGAGTCCAGACCCGGGGCCCGAGGAGCCAGAGGAGCCCGACTCTGGGATCTCCTCTGACAGCTGCTTCCTGTTATGTAACTATACACAGCTGCGATTTCCAAGAGAGGGCATCGTGGTGTTGTAGACATTTCCAGGGGTCAAGAGGAAGAAAAATAATGCAGCTTTAATAGTCACCAACAACGGACCACCAAGGTTTCCGACTCTGGCAGGCAAAGGCTCGGGGAGCGTCTTCAAGCCTTAGTCGTTTCAGAAAGAGTGAAATTACGGAACGTTAAATGTGGTCATTCAGGAGTTCTTTCCAAAGCTTGAGGACAAATGGTTTTGGAAGGCGACTACGTGATATGTTATTATTGTTATATATCATATCGTGTTTTTTTTTTAAGACGGGTTAATACTTTGGAGAGCGTCGGTGAGATACGCAGGACTAACAGGGTGAAAGCGCGTCCTCTTGACGCTGTGCTCAGGAGAATAGAAGATGAATGAGGGAACGGGGACGTGTGGGAACCAGGCCGAATATCTGGCCCACATTCTCTGTAAATATTGGTCTGGTTTGTTTGAGCTGGCTCCACAAAATAAACATGTTACATGTTGAATAGATTATCATACTTGTCCCAACCTGGACGCTGCATCATGGCATGTGAACGCGTCTTTAACCCAGACCACCCCCCGAGAACCGGGAGGGAACTGACCGTGCGTGTGTCCCTTTAAATGCTCCATTAGTGATGGTGGTCGGACGCAGCTCAACCTTCACTAAGGACTTCCCTCTGACCGCCGTGTCCACGTCCATGTTCGTGGAATAGTTTGACAGGCGCCATCATTTGATTCTAAGAACCGATCCAAACAAACATGGGACGGACATGTAGCATCACAGGGGACGGAATGACACGTCGAGCCCAACAGGGAGAGCATGTGGGATGTGGTGACACCCACAGGTGAATCTTACAGGTGAATGCCTTTGACCCTTGAGCCTTTCCTGAAGTTATCATTCGAAAGTTAAAGGTCCATTCGGGGCTCCTGCTGACAGATGGTGGTGCAGAGTGAAGCCCCTCTCCACGTGGAAACATGCAGTGTTGGAAAAAAAAAAAGTTACAAATTAAGTTACTAAGTGAAATCATTAAAACTAGTTATAGTTACTTCACCCGAAAGAAACTCATTTAGTAACAGAGTGACATTGTATAGCTATCGTTACTCGTTACTTCTCTCCAAAAGTAACTGTCGTTCTACGTCTTTATTATTCAAATATTTCAAAGAATTTGGCCCCGCCCCCTTAAAGGCAACTTTAACACAGCTGACTAGATATTATGCATTCTTACTTTTTATTTTAATTAGTGAAGAGTCATGTTTGTACTTCCTGTGTAAAAACACATTATCTGAGCTCGCCATTGTTGCATTCATCTCTTGTTTTTGTGTTGACGTGTGAGGCCCCGCCCACCTCTGCCTTTGATTGGCTCACCATGAAATGGCACTCCACCTTAGCCAATCATCATCACTCATACGGTTGTCTCCGCCCCCTCAAAGAAGTAGCAAGCCAAATTTGATCAACAGTAATGTAATGGCTGTGTAACCATGGAAACAGCGACTATTTTAATTGCGTTGTTTACCCTGATCTTACATAACGGACCTCTAAAGGTGCAGTGTGTAAGATGTGGTGACCTCTAGAGGTGAAGTTGCATGTTGTATCCATCACCTCACGCTTCTGAACACACAGGAGAACCTGTGGTCGACTTCAGTTGTCATTAGAACTCTAAAGATGTTCAGTACGTCCACTTTTACTACTGTAAAAACATGGCGGCCCATGTAGAGAGGATCATGTAAATATACATTAATGGGCTCATTTAAAGGTAATGGGGGAAAAAACAAAATATTTTGGTGTTTTTAAATTGATAAAATGTCAGTGTGTACTTGTTTCGTAACATTTTTTAGAAGTGACAAAAATGATCTTGCCCACTGCGCCTTTAAATCCGAGCGGAATGGACTTCATTCTTTTTTTTAAATGCCCTTGAAGATGGTACGATACCAGCAGTTATTTGCCACGCTCACACGTTAGTGAAGTACATTATCTCACTTCGTCATCATTTCCAATAAATGATTCACAGTGAAATGAAGCAACGTGTTGCTGAAGGAGCCGTCACCTCGTCCTCCCACTCATCTCCATGTTGATCCTTCAAGTCCGATGCAACTAACGTCTCAACCTACTGTACTGAGTGTGTTCATCTCTTCTCAGCTGAGGATGATTCATGTTAGAACACAGAGGACAAAGGAACTCAAACACACACACACACACACACACACACACACACACACACACACACACACACACACACACTACCTTGGAAATGCCACGTTTCATGGGACCGTCCGTGGTTTCAAAGCAAACGGAAAACCGAAGACATGTCGCAATAAATCAGTCAGGCTCATGTAAATCTCTCCTTCCAGCTGTTTGTGGAAAGATTAGAGTTGCGAGGCGATGGGGTCGCGACCCCGTCTCAGACCTTGTAACGGGAGGCGGGTTGTAGCCGCTGCGGTACGACTCCCCCGGGAGCTGCCAGTGTGTGTGTGTGTGTGTGTGTGTGCTCCCAAGCTCACCCAATGAGTTCTTCAAGTAGTGCTGCCTCTCCCACAGCCAGGGATTCGAACCTTTACTCAGGGGTGTCAAACTCATTTTCAGAGAGGGTCACATCAGCATTGTTGTTGCTCTCAAGGGGCCGGTTTTGATTGTGGGACTAAATGTAATTACTACTGAACGTATTGCAAAATAACTGTCCTCATATTTATTATGTCATGTCACCTTCTGCTGCTTCTCCAGTGTTTGGGGGCGCGGGGTATTTCTACCAGTACACAAAGGGCCTTTTTTTGGGGTATCAGTGTCAGGGCCAGTGACACTGCAACTGGGCTCTAGTGGGAGTCGAACTTGTGACCTATGCTTGCCAAGGTGACTGCTCTAACCACTGACCCACTGCCGCCCATATTTGTCATTTATTGATCCATTCTTTATTTAAGTTACTAATCTTGTACGTACATTTATGTGCATGTTACACCTGTAAACACACTGAATATACTGCTGCACATGAAACGTGACATGTGTAATTCACTTGAGTTCTTGGGCAGTGTACGTTTTAGACTTATTCTTAGACAAGCTCTCAGCTCCCACCGCTCCACTTGAAATGATCTAAGGGGCCACATTTGGGCCGCGGGCCGCGAGTTTGATGCATGCGCTGTTTATCGTGCCAATGTTGAAATGCCTAACGGGTTACTACGTAAGTGAGCGGCTGTGTAGTACCGTTTTATACCACAGCACATAACACACAACAAAACGACGACAAAAACACCTGAATCCATCGCAAACTATGTTTGTATAAAACATCGTAAACAACCTCCTGCATGAGCGGTTTGCTTGCTTCTACTTTCACTTAAAAAAAAAAGGAAAAAAAGGGAAAAAAAAGACAATTGCAGCTCATCTCTTCTGTGTCGGAGGCCTGATCGGAGCCTCTGTTCTAGCACCCCCTGCTTTACACGTTCATCGTGTAAACCTGGCAGTTTGCTCAGGTGCTGACCAGCTCAGACAGAAAGGGCCTCGATCACACGCTGGAACGCCAGCACGGGTCAGGGCTATTTATTGACGACATCTGTTCCAGGTTAAAGGGCCGCAGAAGGCACAAGTACACATGGAAGTCGGGGAGCTCCTCCCCCGTCGCCGGGCAGACGTGTGGCTCCGCCCGCCTCCCCGTACCTGCTCCCGCCTCCCTCTCACACATGGTCAGGTGACGGCGCTCCGCTGAGATCCATCACGCCGTGATTTATGTCCTCAGCAGCCGGCCCGCACCTCGCCGTGGACGCGCTCGCCGCGGGGTCGTGTTTTCCTTCCTGCACATTCTTATTGGTTTAGTTTATTACAGCAGCGCGTCTGGTGAGGTCATTTATGGACGAGCACGGTGGGATGACAAACTCGTTTATAACGGCGCGGCTTCAGCGCGGCGGTGGGTTGAGATCACTCGTGCCTTCCCACTCGCTGCCAGCACACTGAGCTCTGTATGTGATGTAGCGTGCGGGGGGTGGGGGGTGGGTGGGGGGTGGGTGGGGGGGGGGGGTTGTTGGTGTGCTGCCTGGGGTGCCGTTTCATACGCTTGCTCTCTCGCAGTGATATTGAGGTGGGTCACGACCATATGTCGTCACGGTGGATCATTAACATGCTTTCATGTAGGAAAGTGCAGATTAATTAGAAGGTGGATTCTCGACGGGTGGGTCGCGACCCAAAGTAGGGCAGTGGACCTTAGAAAATAGTTGTGAAAAAAAATCCTGTGCTTTTATTTTGAAGAGGTGGCTTCCTCTCTCACCGTCGCTCAGTGATATCGAGCTGGGTTGCGACCATATGTTGTCCCGGTGGATCATTAACACACTGTTGTACACGAAGGTGCAGATTGTCTAGAACAGTGATTCTTAACTGGTTGGTCGTGACCCAAATGTGGGTCGAAGACAATCCCGTGCTTTTATTTTGAAGAGGACTTTTTGATGCTTTGGAGTTTAAAACCTTTTGATTGTGTGACTTTCTGTTCTATCTCAGGTTCAAACTGCTTCATCTTTTCGTCAGATACATTTTGAGGTCACGGCTCGTCATTAAGGGCTGATGGTGGGTTCTGAACCCAGACCAGCTGTGAACCGTTGATTTAGAATTTATAAATGGACCCACTATATTTATTCAAAAACACATCTCGGTGACTAATCTGTTGTCGTTGAGTAAAACTGTGATTCATCTTGGTGGTGTTAATCGCAGCTGAGGGGACGTTGAAGGGTAATTAGCGTCTTGGCAGCATGTGTTCGCTTCCCCGCTGCTTGTGAACTCCTGACCCTGGAGCCCAAGGGAGGCGTTCAGACGAAGATAGAGGGCAGCAGAGAGATTTAGACGATGCTGTTGGAACCTGTGTGGTCTCCAGATATGCGACGTGCCGTCCAACACACACACACGCACGCACGCACGCACACACACACACACACACACACGGGCGGCTGCTTGGCCCAGGACTCGGGGCTGATTCATAACGAGTGTCCATCTGGAGGAGGAGTGGACGCCCAGCAGAATGAGAGGGGCGAGAGCCCAGCGACAGCAGGAAGCGCTGAAGCTGTTCAAATCCCCGATGATGAAGATGCCACATAATTTGTTTATTGTAAAAAGGAAGACGTGTATATTTAACACCTTCAGGATGAGGAATGAGTTCACACTGGAACTTTCCTCCGCTCACCTTCTTCATGTTCATAATGGAAATGATTCATCCTGTCATTTTATTTTAGAATTCAATATTTATTTGAATGTAGGACAATGATCCCATGGAGACGTGGCATTTCATAAAGTCATCCATGAATAGTTACTTCTCCTAAAAAGTGACTAATGAGTTCCGGCATTTTAAAGTAACTTTAGGTACTTCATACAAAAAGTAACCTATTTAGTAACTGAGAAGTAACTAGTTATAGTTATAAGAGTAACTAGTTATAGTTACTAGTTACTTCTCCCTATATGTAACTAATTGAGTGCATTTGTCATCTCTATCTCTTGGCTGTTTGTGTGTGACTGTGTGTTTGTGTTGGTGTGCGAGGCCCCGCCCACCTCTGCATCTGATTGGTTCACCATGACAAGTGACTCTACCTTAGCCAATCACACATAGCAGCAGCAGCAGCAGCAGCAGCAGCTTCTGTAACTCTCGGCCTGGTCTGGTGAAAACTGCTTCCATGAGCTAAAGTAATTCAAGTGATTCAAGTAAATCATCAGTAACGGTGTCGTAACCATGGAAACAGCAACTATTTTGATGACTGAAAAAACAAGGAACAAAACAAAGAATCAACTCACTTTTATCAAGATGAGCGTGGCGTGCTTTGTGTCGTGAAAGGCAGTGGAATATATTGGTTTTATTTTGAAAGCAGTGGGAGGAGCCTGTGCCGGCGTCCGCCCCCTCGCAGAGCCGCGCAGGGCACGAGCGACAACAAGGAAATGTTACTCATCATTTCATAAAAGGCAGAGGTCTTTATGAGAAGCAGAGTGGTACGCAGAGTCTCCAGTGGGAGTGGGAGGCGGGCGTCTGTTAGCGGCTCTGAGCCGAGGCAGCTGAGGAGGATTAGATCCAACAACCTCATGGAAAAAAAGATCTGAACCACAAGAGGAGAGGAAAACATTCACAGCACAACACTGACCGCTCACTGCATTCTAACAGATACCATTACACTGTGTGGTCACTGTGTGTGTGTGCGTGTGTGTGCGTGTGTGTGTGTGTGTGTGTGCATAGCAGTACACAACAAAATACTTTTATTGTACTACGTATGAGACAAAATTGATAATAAGTGATACTTTACTTTATATTACAAACAGATACACACAGACGGCTGTGGCCTGAGATAGAGTCACAGGCAATGGTCGGCAGTTTGATGCCCGTTTCCGCTCTGTGTGCCATAGTACTCTCGAGCAAGACACTGCCACCTCAACAGCTGTGCCAGTAGTGTGCACAATGAGCCCGCTCACGCACATATACTGCTATTGTTGGTTATAACTCTTTATCTTTAAAAGTATTACTGCTGCTGCCCTCATACACGCTGATACACACACTTTAAAAAAAATAAATAACTACAACTAGAAGTTACTCGTTACATCCCCCGAAAAGTAACTCATTTACTCACTGAGTTGGGGCAGTGACGACTGCAATACTTAAAAAAAAAAAGTCAAATAGTTTGGCCCCGCCCCCTTGAGTGGAACTTTAAACTCAGCGGTATGTTTACTGATTTACAAGCAAACTAGATGTACACATTCTTTTTCATCTTAATGAGTGAAAGGTCACGTTTGCGCTTCCTGTGTAAAAGCTCTCACAATGTCTGAGCTCGTCTCTGGTTCCATCACCTTCTGTAGGATTATATGTTTCTGTCTTATTGTACGGCCTCTCTCTCTCTCTCTCACACACACACACACACACACTCACACACACTCTGGCGCGATACAGTCAAGTGTAAGTGAGCTGGTGTGGTATGTGGCTGAGGTTTGGACAAAGCCGGCTCCTGCAGGTTTAATCGGGTTTCATCTCTCTGCAGAAACAATCCTGCGCTGGAGTAGAGCCGCGATGGTATCAGGTGAGGAGATAATCCACCTTGCGCACCTCTGGAGGGCAGATGTTCCAAACGTCTGCCCCCGGGGCCTGGCAGCAGCAGCAGCAGCAGCAGCAGCAGCAGCAGCAGCAGGGGTCAGTGGCTGGACATACCCAGACTATTGTGCTTCCCCATGGAGGCGGAGGTGAAGGTCAGAGTGAGCGTCCAGCTGCAGAGGACCCATCGCTGTGATCTCACTCTTTCCCCCTCATGCATCACTCTGGGTACTTTTGTCCAAATGAGCAGATTCCATCTCTTTATCCGTTTTGGCCGTGTTAGTGCCAACGGCAGCATATTTTGTAATAGGGTCTCTCTCATGGCAAATTCTTCAGCCAAGTTTTTTAATAGACCACCAGAACACTGCGAAACAAATTTAGCACCCTCTCGAGTCATTACGGACAAAAATGTCCGTTACCCAAAACAAAACACTGTACAAACATAACAGATTCATACTATTTTCTACTTTGTGTTTGCAGCAATGTCTTAGATGTAAGACAACTGTAGATAACTTCAGCCCCGTTCTCACATGCAATCATTTTGAGGATTTTAAGCCTTTAAGTGCCAGTTTGATTACTTGCCATCACAGTCTTTATGAAGAAACACACATCAAATGAGCTATTTCCCCTCAAACAAATGTAAAGTGTCTGGTTGATTGGTTTGAAATCAGTCATGTGTCTGTCAAAGTTGACCCAGAATATTGACTTTATGGTGTTTGTGGTTTTCAACGGGCGTCAACGGGACGTCTTTGTCCGTCAGTGACTTTAGAGGAGTAGTACATTTTAAATCCGATGCGACACAAAAACTATAGATGCCATATTGAATGTTTGAATCTTTGGTCGTTTTGAACAGGGCCTAAGCTGTTGAAGACATTTCTGCAAAAAAAACAAAGTCGAAAAGTAAAAGTTGTCTCTTTGAAAGTGGACGTCTTGGTCCTCGATGACTCAAGAGGGCGGTAAATGAAAGTGGCGCCCGGGGGTTTCGGACGTAGCATCGCTGAGAGGAGTAAAGAAAGTAGAAATCAGTTTCTGCTCTCCCCCTTTACATTCTGCTCTCGTACCACCCATGTGGACGTCTCGGAGATGGAGATACCTCCCTCCATTGCACACGCTCAATGTGCCCCCATGCGCCACAACACGAGCCGTTGGAGCGCAGCCGGGGCAGATTTGGGATAAAGCGCGTTGGAGCGAGAGAGGGTCTGCAGAGGAGATGAGGATAAAGGGGGCGTGTCTGCTCTTGTGTTCTTTTAATTGCTGCGCAAAAACACTTTATTCCCGCCGAGCTGCTCCATGCGTCTGCGACGGCCCTCGGAGAGGAGATGTAGGTGCGGTGAGTGACGAGGAGCGATGAGCGCTGCCTCCCTCCCTCCTCCGGCTCACGGCTCCAGTCTCGTCTGAAGACCATCGGCGGTCCTTCTCGGCCACATCCGTCCCGTCACGTCCCCGAGCGCTGGAGACGCAGTGAGAGGAGGACGTGCTGACATGTTGACGTTTGCTCTCGTTCGCATTCTGGCTCACGCTCCGTGGCTCTGACCGCAGAGGAGGATCCCCACTCCCATCGGGATCACTGCAGTGCAGCACCCGGGGGCGGGCAGCTCAGCTGGATCACTGCAGATCTGGATCCAGCTCACTGTAGAACTGAAGTCAGTGCAGATCTGGATCCAGATCACTGTAGAACTGAAGTCACTGCAGACCTGAGTCTAGCTCACTGCAGATGTGGATCCAGCTCACTGTAGATCTGCATCCACTGCAGATCTGGATCCAGCTCACTGCAGACCTGAAGCAGATCTGGATCCAGCTCACTCTAGATCTGAATCCACTGCAGACCTGAATCCAACTCACTTGAGACTTGAATCCAACTCACTTGAGACCTGAATCCAGATCACTGCAGATGTAAATCCAGCTCACTGAAGTTATCGCTTTTGAATAATTGATTCCAAAAGTAATCAGTTACAGTTACTTTTCACAAAAAGTAACTAATCCCTTACCTTTATCTCTTGGCTCTTTG
>JAFBJT010110561.1:24912-43973 GCA_016785325.1 Chascanopsetta lugubris | reverse complement strand
CAGTATATAGGTCACCATAAACACACACTAAACATGTAACAAATGTATTTGGGTGAAGAGATGAAGGAGCAGCAGACCAACTAACAGCCATGTCGTACTTTCCTCTAAAGTCAGTAACATAACGAGGTCTGCGTCAAGAGTCCGGCGGGAGCCGACGACCAACTGAGAGCAAACACGGCGAAACGTGCGCGCGAGCCGCGTCTGCCACCCGCGCACACGCTAACGTTACATTTTCCAGCCGCCATCAAAGGGGCAGCCTGTAATCTCACACCGTCATTATATTGTAGCAGAGCTGAGATCATCAGGTCGGCGCAGAGCCGCGCTGAAACCTAGTTACAGGCCTCAGGCCTCAGATGTCGCGGACGTGATACCGCTCATCATCACGAGTGAATCTCCACACACTTCAACGTCTCTGCACGTGTGAGATCTGCAGAACGTAAACAAACAACGGCGGCTTTGTCTCCGGCCGACACGTCGCCGCCAGGTGGGAGCCATTAGCTCACGTGGCCGAGGTGTGACTCAGCGAAGAAACGCGCGGCGCAGCGGACGCCACTTTATTTTTATGCTTCCTTAATTCTGCCTGACTCATGTTTAGTGGTCGCATTTCACTGGTCGAGCAGAATGACTGTCGGCGCGCCACAGGCCAGCAAATGAGAAGATTCTCAAGACTCAGTCGACCTCGCACCGGCTGAGACGACCACAGATCTGTGTGTGTGTGTGTGTGTGTGTGTGTGTGTGTGTGTGTGTGTGTGAGTCAGTGGAAAGAAATAATAAAGGGCAACAGCAAGGTTCCATCTCACTTCCCTTTCAAATGCATCCCTACAATCTGTACAACACAGGACATGATGGAGAGGTTTATATACAGTATATAGTACATATAGTATGGCGCGAGGTAGGTAGGAAGCTAAGAACTTAAGTAGGGTAGGTGGGTAAGTTAGGAGGGTAGGAGGGTAGGTAGGTAGTAAGGAAATGAGTTGGTACATAAGGAAATTCAGTAGGTAGGTGATAAGGAAATTAGGTAGGTGGGAAAATAGGTAGGTATTAAGGAAATAGGGTAGTTAGGTAAATAGGTAATTAGGTAGTTGGGTAGTTAGGTAGTTAGGTAATAAGGAAATATGGTAGTTATGTAAATAGGTAGGTATTAAGGAAGTATGGTAGTTAGGTAAATAGGTTGGTAAGTGGGTAATAAGGAAATTAGGTAGTTGGGTTCCACAATGTAAAATCCATGCAACACTGATGCAATGACAGGAAAAGAGGCGCAGCCTCTGAATCATTTTCCCACATATGAAAGAATAAACCTCAAAGCCCACTTTCCGCTGACTTGCACTTTTTTTTTCCTTCTTGGACGCACAACGGCAGAGAGACAGAGAAAGAGAGAGAGAGAGAGAGAGAGAGAGAGAGAGAGTGGCAGAGGACGGGCGAGTGTGGGAAAGCTGCTGCACCCATTGGTCAAACCATGGGCGCGGCCATGCTTTCTGCATGAGGCTGCTGCCACCAGACATGAGGGTATAAATATATAAATATGTATGAACCATGAAGCACCACTGACGCATTCTTTCTTTCGTTTTTTTTTTTTTTGTGATTCATCATTTTGTCTGGAAACGAGGTCAGTTGATTCAGCAGCTGGAGATCTGGCAACAAGTGGAGCTCAAGGGTTCTTTTGAATGAAAATCAGTATTAGTGGTTAACCAGAGGAAAGTGAGACTTCAAGAGACTCCAGTACAGCTGAGGACAAGCTGAAAAGATGACTGTGCATTTGATCATCATGCTGTATGTACTGTAGATAAAAGTGGATACTTACAGCTATAGAGGGAGATTGTGAGTGGAGTTGGTTTGGGGTTTATGGGATGTCACTACAACCAGCAATAACGTGTTTCCTGACCAAATAGACATGAGGATTCTAATTTGGGTCAGGGTTTGATTTACTTATTGAAACTGCATTCAGGTGATTTGTACAACTGATTTTTATCTTCAATGATGATGGTCTAGATTGTTTTTTACACTCTTGAGATCACTTTCTCAATTTGATAAGACCAGTTATATGAGATCATTTATTTTATCATTTTTGTATGATATAATTTTAATTTATATTTTATATTGTTTCATTCTACATATTTCCTAAATAGATCAATCAAAAGGTTGATTTAAGAGCATAAAAAGCAAACATGCCTTCTTAGCAACAAATAAGGCAATAATATAACATTAAAATGAATGATTATTGCCATGCAGAAGTCAAGATTTAAACTTAGGTATTCTTTTTTTACATTTTCGATCAGAGATACTGAATCCAGGGCTGAGCTCACACTTGGAACCTGAAACAGTCGCATCACAGGAGAAAGAGCTCGTGTAGAAAAGTCAAACGAGGTCAAAGCAAAGGGCCTGGGTCTGTGTGCAGCCTCCTCCTCCTCCTCCTCACTGTTTCCCCAGACGAGCTGGAAACACAGATCGGTTTGTCTGAGGGTTTCCCAGGTTTGGAGAGCAGCTCGTCTGGGCTGGTGTAAAATAATCGCACTATTTTCTGCCTCATGAATGATTCAGTCAGGCGGCAACCGTTTCCATTATCCGCCAACGCCAACGGCAACCGGTGTAACTCTGACTGTTTTCCACCGATCGGCTCGGAAGAACAGAAGCTACTGTGGAGCGTGAACCGGCTCCACCACACACACACACACGTACTGATGTTCTCCAGATGTTCACGTCTGGTTACACCAACGCAAAGCTGCTATCGGACATCGATAATGACAGATTTGCACGAGTGGTTCGACACAGTTCGATAAATGGTAAGTTACTGTACGGAGCTCGATGGCGGTTTACATTCACCCACTCATCTGTCGGCAGCACTTTGTATCGATCAGTCCATGGGACAATGTGGAGGTTCACTATCTTGCCCTAGGGCACTTCAGCAAAGCAGGAATTGAACCTCGGACCCTTTGTTTCGAAGACAGCTCCTCTCACCTCTACAGCTGAACGTAAGCAGGGAGATACAGCGAGTGGGTTAGAGCGTGGAAATGTAGGTCAGTAGTGAGGTTGCTGGGTGGGTGGGTAGGTAGGTTAGGAAGTAGGATAGATAGATAGGTAGGCAGTAAGGAAAGGAGGTAGGTCACAAGAGGGGAAAGTGGGAGGGAGGCTGAAAAGTAGATATAGGAAGCTTAGAAGGCTAAGGTAGCTAGTAGCTAGCTAAGTAGATAGTAAGGAAGTAAGAAGGTAACATAGGCTGGAAGAGGGCTCATCTAAAAGGTAGAATAGGATTTAAAGTAAAATTAAAATTCTGTCCTATGATATAATTCATGATTGAAGAACAGTTATAATTCAACCCAATAAAATTGCGTAGTACGACATTTATTTATTCATAACATCTTAAAGAAAGAAAATACAGAAATATTCAAGGTTCATACAGCCAGAAATTTACTGTCCAACACCCAGAATCTGTTGTGAAATCTGGAACAATGATGTGGTGAGAGAGAGAGAGAGAGAGAGAGTCTCTGATTGGTCAGTACCAGTATGACCTTCTGTGTCGCCTGTTCTCCTGAATGCCCAGTTTCTCCATCACCTCCTCCTCCAGCGTCTTCAGAGACGGCACGTACGTCTTTTCGAGGGTTTCCTCAGGACTCGTGTCTTTGGGACCGTCTGTCAAGATGAGGGGGGAAATAGGTCAACACCACCGCTACGAGACGTGGGACAGCTGTGAAGTATTTTAATTATTCAACCAAAGCACAACCTAACGTGTAATCGCCGGTGACGGAATTAAGGATCTCGGAGCCAAAGCAAAGGAGCGGTAATTATGGAGAGTTACTCAGCATTGTTAGAGGGCTGTGGTGCTCAGGCTCAGAAATATTTCGTTATTACTTTCCATTTGAAAACAAAGACGGCTCTGAAACCTATTTTTGGAATCCAGGTCTGCACCATGTATCAAAAAAACAGATGGAATTAACAGCATAGGTTTTGAGTCTCTCTCTCACACACACCTTTCCACTGCTCTGGCACGATGCCATCTCGTCGCTCAACCAAAGGCTTGGGGATGATTCGACCCGTTCTGAGAGACACTCTGACTCGCTCCCCCTCCTCTGTGTATCTCCACTCCACTTCAGTGGGTTTCCTAGGGGATCGGTGACAGCTCTATCAAATCACTCTGTTAAGAAACCATCGACCAGGTACTTGGGTGGGTGCCAAAGTCCTGGGATGGGTTTCCACACAACTGTAACCCGCCACTGTCAGTGTACCTGTCCGACGGGTCGATGATGGCGACGTCACGGACCAGTAACGGAGCCTCACTTGCAATGTAGGTCCCGCGATAATCGTCTGTGGCTCCGATGAACCTGTGATGCTGACACACACATCAACACAGTTAGGTGAGCTATGAGGTGGGCCGCCTGGCATTGACTCCAAACGTCTGGCGCCACCTAGTGGTGTGTGGAAATAAATACACCAAGTGTTCCACTGATTAAAAAAAAAAAAAAAAATAGACAAATGACTTCTTTACCGTATTCAGTCCCTCCAGGATCACCCAGTTTCTGTGTCTGAAGACCTGGGTGACTTTCCCCTGCTTCCCTTTGTCCTTCCCTACCAGGATCTCCACCTGAGGCGATGAGGCACAAGTTCAAGTCTGTGTTGTTTCAACAATTTTCATACATCTCTATCTATTTGGATGAAGTCCAGAAACAGGAAATTACACAGCCAAAGTCTCTTGAGGAGAACTGGTGCTTCATTGTAGTGAAAATGGGGCCACAATCACATTACTAATTGTACAGCATTTTTTAATATCATACCACCTTGTTTACAGACTATCACTATCATTCTATCACTTTCAATATTCAAATGTTCAAAGGTGCAGTGTGTAAGATTTCAGTAGGAATAGAATAACAAAACAATTAAATACAGACATCTCTAGGAAAATATAATCGCCTAAATCGGTGACTTGTTTATACATTTACCCTAAAAAGAGCCCGTTAGCATATATTTACATCAGGGGCGTGTTCTCCCTATGGGGGCCGCCATGTTTTTAACAGTAGCCCAGAGTGGATGTACTAAACATCTTTTTTTTTTTAGCTTTCATGACAACCGAGGGCTACCGTGCTCAAATGGGAGGGTTGAGGTGGTGGATAAGACGAGCAAAGTCACCGGTAGATGTCACCAAATCTTACACAGTGCACCTTTAATGGTCATTATGTCTCACCGTGTCTCCTCTGAACACAGTCCAGTCCATCGGTGCAATGGTTTCCACGAAAACCTTCTGCCTCTTCTTCCCCGGAGGATTCAACCTCTTAGCGGCCTCCGTCCACGGTCTGTTGGTGCCGTATCGATAGTACTTGGATACGGTGACCCTGGCGGCCATCATTAGGACCGTGGTCAACCTCATACTGCTGAGATATGGAGGTTTCTGGGATCATTAAACACAGCCGAGAGACCCTCAACTAACCAACGCAGCCTGGGCTGACGTTAGCTAACTAGCTAGCTAGCTAGCGCAGCAGCTATCGTCGACTACTGCACATAAACAAACGGCTCTGCTTCATTTAAACACATTGTAACTCAGACAGAAGCACAACAAGTCGTTGTTTTCCTTAATGAAAGTGTTGTAGTAACAGAAAGTCAATTAAACACGTAAAAAATGATGTTTACCCTCTGTTGACATCAATGACACACGCAGGGAGCAAAACGCTCTGCCGCCGGTACCAACAGTGTGTGCAATCAGCGCCATCTACTGGACGGGAGGGCCAGGACAGGCTTCACGCATGCGCATATGGGTGAACGTGAGCACAATACAAGGCCATATTGAATTGAGCAACAAAAGGGAGGACAAACATCACAGACACAACGAAAATGGACAAAGTTACACTCATTATGAATTTATTGTATTGCTGGGCGGACAGCTAAGACTTCAATTCTTCATGAAAGATGTGTGAAATGTAAAGTTTGTTGTGGTATAGAATGCCAAATACTAGTAAAGGTCCAGTGCATAAAATTTAATTGGAATGAGTTCCATCAAATTGGTCCATTCAGGGCTACTGTAAAAATGTGGAGGTGCAACACGACACACTTTTATAGAGTGGACCTGCTTCTGATGTGAATATCAAGAGCTCTATTTGAGCAGTTAAATCAATGCATACATTTAATTCCTGTCATTAGAAACTTGATCATTAATAGAATAACAAAGTAAGTGCAGGAAACCTCATTTCGCATCTGATTATTCTTGGTGTGTTGCAGACGAAGAACGTGAATGATCAACAATACGTTAGCTTGGGTTTTTAGGAATAAACAACACAGGAAATGATGTTTTGTAATCAACTGTTTATTAAATGGACTGGCAACTACAACAGTAAACTAAGGCGCAGATTAAGATGAACGGCAGCTTCCAAAAAGTAACACAGAAAGCTAAACCCAGAATTACACTTTAGATATCAAATTATACCTTCATAGTTTACAGCAGATCTTAGTTGGGCACTGAGAGTGTTTTGTATTTTAAAGTTTGTGGTGTGGTGAGACGTCGGTGTCCTCCTTCTACACGACGCCAAGAGTTATTTTCCCGGTATTATGAGCCATGATCTCCCTTATGATTTGAAATGTGAACTGTGGCCTCATGTTGCAGACGCACATCGAAGCGATGACTCGGACATTCAGGTAAACGTGGTGAAAAGGCCAAGTGTTTCCGAAAGAGGTACTTGTACCTTCAAAATTACACAGAGTGGAAAATAACAACACCACATGTCAATCACATAGCAAAGTCTGAACATGTCAAAACAAATGTTTGAATAAAACACATCTTAAAAACATCACAACTTTGTTTCACAGCGAAAATAATAATAATAATAATAATAATAATAATAATAATAATAATAAGACCACCAAAGTTAAAGGTACCCATGTTCCAGTTGGGTGAAGGGGTCAGAAATGAAAAAACTTCAGATTTACAGACGATTCACTTTGTAGATTCTCTCAATTAAATGTCTCTAAGATGCTTTGTGAAGATGTTGGTATTAACAATGATACAGCGAAGGGTTCCAGGGCTGAAAATGACTTTTGGTTAAGACCAATCATTTGTTCACAATCACATTTCCAGTATCCAGCCATCGCCAAATGAATGGAAGGTGAAATCATAACTACACGAAATTGAGAACTGACTCGATGGATTTTAAAGTATTTGCCGGATCATTTTTTTCTCCCTCAAAATAAAAGTAATCGCTCAGCCTCAAGTTGAAAAGATGGAGCTCAGACACAACATTCAGGAATGTCTTTCCGTGTTCCAACGACACATTATCTGTTCAACTATTTAACTCAGGGACTGTTTACATGCTTGAAATAGTTCTTCTGAATTAGGGTTTGAGTTTTCCATATATACTTTCCGAAGCCAAACAGGCAACATATTGGACTGTGTGCAATCATCACATCATTTGGTCTCCTGCAATGAAGCCAGCTACGAAGCAACGAAAGCTGCTGCACAAAAACATCAGAGCAAACTAGTCGGACTAACGAGGGCAGGGAAAAACAGAAAAGTCATGGATCATGAATCCTACCAGTGAATAAATGATTAATGTGAAGCTAAATGAGATAAATGGAAGTAAAACACCTCACTTCTGGACTAAAGCTGAAAGCGTGGGTGAAATTGTGTTTTTGTTTTTTTACCATCCTGTACAATAATTATACTTTAAAACCTTCAAATGGGAACCTTTGTCAAATCAATCTTTTTGCTGAAATTTTCTTGAATTTACTATATTTGCAGTGTTTTTTTCCCTCGAACATAAAAAAAAAACATTTTGACACCTAGCATTTAGTCTTTGTAATCATGTAATTGCACTTAGAAATAAAAAATATATACACACCAAAATCCCATTTATAAATGAGCCTTAAAGTGCTCAGTTCAATTGTTTGAAATCAGATTAGCAAACTTTTTTTGTTGTTTCTGGGATATATGATATCCCAAAAAAATGGTAAATGAGGATTTGCTTGTCTCTCAATACAAACACTTAGGCTGTTTAAAATTTTCCTATCAATGAAACAGATGAAATCCGGTATCCTGCAGGGAACCATGTTGATGCTTCAATTCCAGACATCGCAGGCTCCAGGTTTTCTGCTGTGAGTCGCTGTTAAGCGCTGTCTGTCACCGGCTGTGGAGAGAAGGGGGGGGGGCATTAGAAAATCTGCGTCAATCTACAAACATCTATAAACAGCACAATGTTTACACTGTTACAACTCATTTTCTACGCTCCCTAAATAAACACTTTGTACTGCCTTGTATTAACAGATTAGTTTCATCTTTCCTGTCACGCTACCATTTACCGTTTTGCTCTTATTGATGTATTCAAGAGCATGTTGGTATTTTTTTTGATTATCTTGAAAAGAGTGTGTGGTAGACTGTGTAGTATTTCATGACATCTAGTGGTGAAGTTGCAATGTTGCAGCTGAATCACCCTCAGCTCACCCTCTCCTTCACAGCATATATAAGACCATGACTGCCGTCAGTTACCACGGAAACTCAACATGTTTTGTTTATCCGGACTGGGCTACTTTAATACGTTTATATCAGCGCATTAGATGATATTTGGGAAACGTTTTCACGCCATCGAGTAATAAAATAGTACACGAGTACCAAGGACAATACACACGCACATATTTATAGATCTACACGTGGTATAATTTTAGACTGAAGAGAACACCAGCACAACAGCTGCTCATACAGACTGAGCTGTGTGGTAATACAGGCACAACACTGTGCACCGTGACCGCTCCTTCGTCACAACAGCTCCATCAGGCCAGAGTTAGCAGGTCACCAGATTCTCACCTTATCGGCCGTTAGCTGACCTTCAGCTGCAGCATTTTCCTGGCCCTCTGGTTTCGACTCGCTCTGCGAGGCCGGAGCGGTGACCTTAGCTCCAGCCACATCATTGAGCTTGGCCTCCGCGTTGGGCTTGTTGCTGTCACCTTCCGCTCCTGCATCCTTTGGCCGCTTTGGAGATGCCTGCGGGGAGTTGAGCGAAATCACTGCCAAGCTCTTGCGCTGGAGAATTGGTGCGACTGGCCGACTCCTGACCCCAGACTCACCTCTGTGGACTCCTCTGCTTTTCGCTTGGTGCCGCCCCTCTCGTTCTTCTCATCGATGACCAGCGCCCCTTCGTCCTCGTCGCTGCTGCCCTCGGCGTCTGCTTTCTCTGAACTGGCCGTATCCCCCGCTCCTTCAGATGCATTGTCCTTCTTTGCAGACTACAAGCACAGATTTGAGTAGTAAAAAAAATAAATAAATAAATAAAGGAGTTCATTTTCATTTGGAGTTCTCCA
Organism: Chascanopsetta lugubris; assembly: GCA_016785325.1. NCBI lineage: Eukaryota > Metazoa > Chordata > Actinopteri > Pleuronectiformes > Bothidae > Chascanopsetta > Chascanopsetta lugubris. Next base: position 34,706 of record JAFBJT010110561.1, on the reverse strand, counting down.
CACATCATCCATCCTTTCTCATGACATCCCACCCACCTCGTAGTCTTCATGCGTGACAGTGGGGTTGTTCTCAATCTCCCACAGTCCCTCGGCAAAGCCTTTCCTCTTGTTCGACTTCCCAAACTTCTCCTTACATTCCTCATACGGGAACAGATCCTTGGCCCCAAGGAAGGCCCTGCAGTGGGGTCGAGAAAGAATGCATCGGTGTTTTGGAACAGGATCAACATCCTTAACGATTACCAATTAGTCACGTGATCAAAACACTCACGTCTCATGTGTTCCAAAGAAGAACACCTGGTATTTGTTTGAGGGCGACTTCACAGCTCCTTCAGGCAGCTCATCAATCTGTGAATAGAAAATGTAGCTAAATAATACAAAATAAAAAAATACTCACAAATTGATTAACAGGATATTGATCGAAATAATGAATTCTGTGTTACTAGTAATACTATCAATGAGGTCTCTCCGGAGGCAGTCCAACCTCTTATAGAGCCCGGTGAGAGCAGAGGTCACTCTAGCTTCTGTCCTCTCCGTGCAGAGCATTGTTGGTCTCCACTGACTCCAACACAGGGAGGCGCTATGCTCTATGTGACCGTTGGCCTCTGACCGACCGGCCGGCCTTTAGCTATTTCCAACTAGGGCCACTGTGTGAGGGAAGGTGGGGCAGGGCCTGTGGCCTGCTCAGATCAGGCAACGCTGATACTGAAAATGGAGGGAAGAGGAAGGGACCACTAGCAGACAGTCCATTTCTTATTTTGTTTGGTCGCATTGAATAATGAATTAGCTTGTTGGGGGGCAAATTAAATATTTTTTTCTGCCTAGTATGTTACTGGGTCTGGTTTGCTGCATTTTATTAAATATTGTTGACGTTAATTCATAGAATAACTTGGGATATAATTACTTCTTAGATCAACAACGTACAAGTGACATTTCCCTTTGCAGCTGTACTTGACAGTTGTGGTTGGAAATTGCCACATTGTGAGGTTACACAGTTTGGCTCTTGGCCAGAGCGGGGCGGCATTTCAACTGTTATGGTGATTTTACAACCACCAACCATCCTTTATGTGTCCTAGAAATGCATTCCACTGTGAGTGGGACTGTGTTTTAGAGGACAACTCAAGAGTGAGGAACAGGGAAAGTTGACATTACCTTCCATGCAGAATGACTAGGAAACACTGACAGAGACCAGAGTGTTTACATGCAGCAGGCAGACATGACATGACATGACAGAGTCATGCCACCTTTTCTCTGATGTAATGTAATGGTGGAAAGGGATTCTAAGGTAACGAACAGGAGAAACACCTCAGCTATGACAGTGTGGGCAGACAGGCGTGTTAAGGAAGCAGGGCAGCATATGGCAACACAAGCAGCCATGTGTCTCCTCCAACGCAACAGTTAATTAATAGGCCCTATTTGCTGTAGCCTAGCTAAGTTGTAGCTAATTCAAAAGTAGCACATGTTCAACTGAAGCTAGCGTTTGCTGGTGGACAGACGTTAGCGTTGTGACTGACATGGCCATTATTTGGCCAGCTAGCCTCGCTCCTTCTATCCTATTTCAATGCCCACAATTGAGACCAAAAAGGCCCCCAAAGAGAACCGAGTGCTGAATGAAATTGATGCTAGTAGCAATGTGTGGCTAGCGGCGGTGCACGTATTTGTGTATTTAGCCAAGCTGAGTAACGAGGAGTCAATGAGCAGTATGAATCAACCGAGTGCAATGTGGTAATGTCTACAGGAGGCAGGCTAGCTGTGTGGATGCTGGGCAACGCTAGCTAACACCGCCAAGCTAGGCTAACCCCATGCTAGCTAACTGGGTTTAGGCCTCGCAGGTAAACAAGTGTCAGTAACATGGGGCCAAACACACACGCAAGCGCGCGCACGCTGAAATGAAAAGCCAAAGCCAATGCTGCAAAACAATAATAATACATTTTTTTTCAAATGGGGCTGCTTACCCTGGCGGGCCAGTGAGGATAGCCCTTCATTTTGGCGAACACCAGATCTCCGGGTTTGTATTCCTTCTGCCTGTTGGACCTCGGCATGCTTCTTGCTTCGCTTACTCTGGTATTTCAGTGTATTTAAACACACGGAGGCTGTTCTAGCGTGCTACGGAAAGCGGATTAGTCAACACTTACAACACACGAACCAGGCGTCCGTCTGCTAAATGAACCAGACACTGGAAACCGAGGGCGAATACGCGGCTGTTTCTTCGCCCCCCCCCTCCGCGGACCGTATGGACTGTAACGCGGCCGGGTTGTGATAACGGTGCCGTTCAGGTGCACGGTCCGAAACCGGTAGTCACCCAATTGCTACAATTATGTTAGCTAGCGCGATATTCCCGCTAAACACAGGCTCGTCGTTCGGTTTGTTTGGGTTTGAAATAGAAACCCGCTTCCTTCAGCCGACCGACGCGCCCCCAGAACCTGAAGAAGTGGCCCGGTGAGCGCCCCCTGTCGACCGACAAAGGGACTCGTCTCAGTTTCAGAGAGTCAGTCGCCCATTATAGTGTGTGAGGTGAAGGTGAGATTATTTCCAGTGTAATCAAAGATAATATTAGACTGACACTTATTAAAGAAGTATTACAATTCTTACAAGGTAACTTTACAACACTGTCAAGTGTGAGGTAGAATAAAATCGTTAATATACAATAATGTTGTGAACCTGCACCTTTATTTTGATGGCAAATATACAGCATTCATACATTTACCAATGTCAGGACGTCATGACATAACATCATTCTAATGAATAAATGAGGAAAAGGTCATCATTACCGTTTTTCCCAAATACTTCTTTGAATTATACTTTTTATGGGTGCCAACATGTTTCTATAGAAACCAAGAGAGAACAAAGCAAATAGTGGCTTTGGAGAGGGCGTTTAACTTCAGTTCATTACTTAGTTTAAAGCCATCAAAGTGCCTCCTTAATTTAGGTGAACACGTGAGATATGGAATATTCAATTTGTGGTTGTATATCACTTTACCAGAAGATGCCTGTAAATCCTGGACAGACTGCCTTTACCGTGTAACAATTATATTACTGAATAATCCGATCAGTGTCTTTTGGATGGTTCATCACTTGTCAGATGCTGCACAATGATGTTGTTACAGACGCGGCCTCCAGGTGGCGGTAAAGCTGCGCGTTTGTTGAATTAAATAGTAGAAGAAGAAAGGGCTGCGCACTCGGCTGCGCAGTGGTCTGCTCCGTCATGAATGATGGAGGTGAATGTTTTGATGGAGTCGAGGGACTAACTGGACATATTTAATGGCTTGACAACAGAGCACTGCTTCATTTTTGTTTTGTTGAAAATACCCCCGCTGCATTCGCATATGTATGACAACAGTTAAAGACACAGTTTCCGACGAAGACGGAAGCTATTTGTTTGTTAGCATTGTTTACAGCGGTGGCCCTGCTAGCATTTTAGCTAGCACCGCGAAGTTGGGACAGTCCTGTAATATTCTCCACTTCTCGCGACTCTACTCCAACTCGCTGCTATCCGCGATACAACAACTGCATTTGGGATTGTTTTTTTTTTTGTTTTCGTTTTTTTTACCGTGACCGTGGCTGCATATATGAAAGAATATTTTACCTTTAACTGACGCCATCGCTTTACAACTCCGTTGAGGGGGGGTCTTCTTCTTCTTCGCCGCTTCACGAGTTATTGCAGTGAACATGTCTTTGGTCGCATACGACAGCAGTGATAACAGTGACTCGGAGGAAACCTCCACCTCTGCGGCCCCGGAGAGCAAAGTGAGCTCCGGAGGTCTCTTCTCTCGCTTGCCTGCTCCTAAGAAGCATGGGACGCCCGCAGCCGGAAGCGGTGGACCGAGCAGGCAGGCAAAAGTGAAGCCTCCGGTTCAGGACAACTCGTCAAACGACGACTCAGACCTGCAGCCATCGAAAGGAGGCTTCCTCTCCAGTTTGCCCAAACCCAGGAAGAGAAACGAGCCCGTGAAGATCACCGTGCCACAGATCCAGAGACAGGACGTGAGTTTGTTTTTAAGGTTCTCTGTCTCCTGATAGGAGCTTTTAATAAGCCTGTTATAAATGGTTTATATGCTGTCTGTCCACAGTCAGACTCTGATGACGATGAACCAACAAAGAAGAAGAAACAGCATCCTCAGGTAAGAACGTTCCACATTGACAAGTGACACTGGGAAGGCTTGATCAATAGTATCAACGAAAGAAATCCAAAATAAAATAATTGCAAAACCTTTACATATAAATGAGTCCATAGATAAGCCACGCACTCAAAAGTTATGCAAAACAAACCAATGTAAACATCTCGACAGGATGAATACAATGATTTGTTAAACATAGATGTCATGTAAAAGTAGTTGCAGATTAAAGAGGTAAACATGTTTTAAATCCTGTTTAAAAAAAAAATTCAAAATACCTATTAGAGAAAACAAGCCACACAGCTGCATATTACATAATCCCATTCTGAGAAATATATATATTATGTAACCCCCCACCCCCCATCCACATCTCCTCTAGAGTGCTGGCTCTGGCCTGTCGGCTCTTCTCCCACAACCCAAAAACCTGTCGGTTAAGGAGACCGCCAGAGCCCTGATCCCCCACACGCTCACCAAACGGCAGGAACCCAAAGCACCCAAGTCCGGACCACCTCAGGGGGGGCTGGGTTCCAGCGCGTCTCCCTCCGCCATCAAAGCCGCGGCCAAGTCGGCCGCTCTGCAGCTGGCGAGACAAATCACAGCGGACGACCAAGACGAGGAGGACATCACCCCACAGAACTACTTCTCCCTGAGCGAAAGCCCGCAGCCTCTCCCTGCAGTCGTCCCAAGCTTGGACCCCGAACCCGTCGCCCTCGCAGAACCCCTCTCTGTGTCAGCCGCGGCCGATGAACCCGGGCAGTCCAACGCTCCGCTGGACTTCGGAGGAGGCCAGGACGGAGCTGGTGCCTGGGGGAGTCAATATTATCCTCAACCCATGACAGGACCAGAGGTAACCACGATTTGCTCATTTGCATATGACCGCTCACTTGTTTCGTCCAGTTTACAGAATCACAGTTTATTGAACCGAAGAGCTGTGTCCGCTAAGATCTTGGTGTTGTCACAGAAACACAGATTGCTGAGTTTTGCATGTTCCTGAACTTTATCTGTTCCCATAGCAAAGATGAAGATGGTAACATCAGTGCGATTGACATCCCCACTATTTATTTGACTTGGGCAGGAATACTACGATGAGTCATACTACCCAGATCCTAACCCGGCATTATCAGAGGACGGCGAGGAGCCCGGACAATCTGCCATGTTTGATGATGAGGGGGTAAGAAGAGCACTGCACTTTCTTTTTTTTTGTCTCGCAATTGCGTACTTGCTCGGTTGATGTGACTCCTCCGTTCCCTGGACTTTTAACGAGAACCCGTTATTCAACTGAAAACGGGGGCGTGACATTGTGGCCTCCTCCGTTCAGTCCCGCTCTCCGTTTCCCTTTCAGTTCATGCGGCTGCAGGGCAAAAGAAACAGAGGCAAAGAGGAGGTGAAGTTCCTGGAGATCAAGGGCGACGACCAGCTGAGCGGGAACCAGCAGTGGATGACCAAGAACATGTCGGAAGAGAAGCAGCACCGTCAGTCCTTCAGCAAGGTGACCTGATCTCTGCCACCCCCACCCCCCCAGGGTGCAGGCTCCACGTTTGTGGATTCGAGGCTCCGTGGGTGCTCTGTGTAAATGGGACGACCTGATGTTCCCGAACCCCCAGTGCTCAAGTCACTGAGGCTCTACATCGCTGAAAACTCCTTTTCATCCTCTGACATCACCGTGACAGTCAGAGTCTGATAGGAGCAGTGGACCAATCACAAGAAGAAAAAGGGCCAGCGGGCCAATCAGAGCCTCTCTGTGAGGAAGGGTCAGGGGCTCTGTAGAGCATTTCAGGGGGCGAGTGATAACAGGAGCTGGAGGACAGTGCTAGAATACCTAATAATCAAGTGGTTTGAAGTGGATGTCATTGACGTTTTGCTCTTGAACTGAGTGTGACTCCTCTTTGTTCTCCCTCTTTCCTGCAGAGGAAAGGAGAACAGCCCACCGGACAGCAGCGACGCAAACACCAGATAACATATCTCATTCACCAGGTCAGTGATACTTCAGGTCAAATCACAACTCTATGCATGTGACACGCAATAAAAAAAAAAAAAGGTATTGTCTCTTCTCTTTGTTGTCCTTAAGTTCTTGTTTCAGTTATCTGACTTTTTTATTTTATTTTATTTTTTTCAAAACTTAATTTCTTTGGTTCCTAGGCCAAGGAGCGGGAGCTGGAGCTGAAAAACAACTGGGCAGAAAACAAACTCACCCGCCGGCAGACCCAGGCCAAATATGGATTCTAGGTGTGAACACTGTGGACTCATGGTGATATGTGGAATCGCTGGATCTGACCGTGGAGAGTCCAGATTTCTGCCCGGTGGTTGTTTTTTTGGGGGAGGGGGGGGGATTTGAAACAAAACGCGACACGGATTTCCCCTCTCTCTCGCCCGTCACCACGTATTTGTGTTGATATGTTAATATTCAATAGTTGTTTTGGTTGAATGTTTGATTGGGTGTCATATCCACAGCCAGACTGAAGACTCTCCTTTTGACAGTAGTTTACTCTGAATGACCAGTAAGTTCACTACCACAGTGTTTCTACGTAAATAAGGTGTCTTTGGTCAGTAAGAGCGTAGATAAGTGAGGGACAGATGTTTTCTTTTTTGAATGAATGTGCTTCCTCTTCTTATGACGAAAAACATAATGTATGACTCCTCTGTGTCCCTCCTTCCCTCGCTCCCTCCTTCCTGTGCCCCCCCCCCCCCTCCCTCCCTCCCTTCCTCCCTCCCTCCCCAAAGAACATGTTTGGTTCTCTGGCAACTATAGTGACAAGAAAGCTGTGACACACTCATCATGTTATTTATAAACTCAATCAACAACTTTGAAATGGAAAATAAACATGTTGGGAAATAAACTATGCTTCTAAAACCTGCTCATTTCCGTTTTTTTGTTCGATTTTTATTTCCCTTATAAATAAACTGCCAGAGAACCAAACATATACACACACATTTCATGCACATAGTTCTATATTGAAGCTCTGATCCAGCTGGAAGTTTCTATTCTGGACCTTTTTACTTTGAACCCTTTGAATCCAGCACGCTTCTCTTACATTCAGAGCTTTAAAGGCCAATTATTGATCTTCCTGTATTGATCAGTACACAAATATCTGTTTGTGTTATTAAAAAGCTCAGTGGAGAGGAGGTTTTTCCTGGATCACTCTCTGCTGCTCCACATTCAGAGGAAGAACATGAGTGTATGTGATGTTGGGGTTTGAAATATGCAGAAAACTTTTCTTAAGGGAAATGATGAGTAGGGACGTTGCTGGGAAGGAGTCTTCTTTGTTTACCTGAAACTTTTGTTATATGTGTAGTGACATAAAAATTTGATCAATAAACCTTTTGCTCTCCTGGCTACGAACTTTAGAGACGAATTTTGGGTTTTTTATTATTATTATTACTTGAACCATATTAAGAAAATATCAAAATCAAGCATTCCATATTTGATTCATGATGTCTTTAAATGAAAGATTAAAAAACAACAACACTAAAGTATAAAATAATTGTGATTGAATCCATATTTGAAAATGGAAAAAAAAAAAGTTTCATTCTGCATCAGACTGCCTGGTAAAGATCTAAGCATCCAACTCAACTTGCATCTGATTGGCTTAAAAGCAAATGCTGAAATATCGATTTTCCACGATAATATAAAATGCATTTACGGAGGATCTTAAATTAAAGTCTTACTAAGATGAGAATCCGTAGCAACAATAAGGACGCACGAATCTAAATGACGGGACTTGAACTGTGCTGCCTTGCTTCAACATTTAATCTTAGTGATGTCAAACATTTTCATCAAGCATCACAGGAGTCTTTACTCTTTTTTCGGGCCGTCACTAGGTGGTGCTGTTGTGTCTTGACTTGTCTGAGTCTCTGAGTTTGTTTCCTCAGCAGCAGAAACATCTGATGATGCTGAAGCTTCACTAACCACAGAGTTTTTGGGAGCGTCAGCCTCCGCTGCTGCTGTTGCTGCTGCTGCATCGTCAGGAACCGCCAGAGCCTCGTCTTCACCTTTGACCTCCGGCGAGAGTTCAGACTCCGGCTGCTGCTGCTGCTGCTCCTCCTGCTGCTGCTGCTGCTGCTGCTCCTCCTGCTGCAGCTGCTGCTGCTCCTGCTGCTGCTGCTCCTCCTCCTCCTGCTGCTGCTTCAGTTTCTGCTTCTTAGAACGTCTAGACTGATCCTCATATGGCAGCAGAGACATGGGGATACGGACTGTGTTTATTCCATTCACCTGAAGGAGAAACATGAAGGATGAGGATTCTGGTAGAACAATAGTCGGATCTTAAAAAAAAAACAAAAAAGAAAAAGAAAATCATAATCATACACAGCATCACTCTAGCGTCTCCTGCCTTGTTTACCACTTGTGGGGGAAAAAAAACCAATCCAGGAAATAAACATGTTTACGTTTGTGACGCACAGACAAAAGAGCGTATCTCACCGTGACTTCACACCAGTACTCGCCCTCCTCCTTGATGGGCTCAAAGGGAAGATTCAGCGCATGAGGAGGCACAACGACCAGGAACTGAGGAAGAGTTGGACAATAACACCAGGTTCAAACAGGAAACACAAGAGAGAGTCAAACTGAAGCTGGATGGAAAAACAAAGCAGCCGAAGCTGGAGGGACCTTCTTTTGAAGCTGTCGGCACACGACCTCTTTATTCAGCTGGAAATCTTCAGGCGGCATTTTGTGGATCAGCAGCTTGATGCTTTTCAGGAAATTGACCGTCTGTTGAACAATGAATGAATGAATAACGTGTGAATATTAAAGGTGCAGTGTCATTTTTGTCACTTCTTATAAATATTACAAAACAATTACAGACTGACGTTTTCTTGAATTGATCATTTTCTTCCATTTACCCTTAAATGAGCCTATTAATGTATGTTTGAGGAGCGGGGCCTCTCTACGGGGGCCGCCATGTTTTTACAGAAGCCCGGCAGTGGACGTACTTATCATCTTTTGAGTTTTAATGACAACTGAAGTCGACCACAGGTTCTCCTGCATGTTCAGAAGGGTGAGGTGCTGGATACAACGAGCAACTTCACCTCTAGAGGTCACCAAATCGTACACACTGCTCCTTTAAAACAGCAGAGAACAGTTCTGAAAAAGGTGAAACACGTATGTGTGGACTGACCATTTCTCCAGTGCGGGTCTGGACTCTGTCCTCCGGCCTGCCCTCACGTAAAAGCTGAAGTAAAAAGAAAAGTGATGATCGCAAACGTCTTTGTAATGTGAGGACGCAAACAAACAAAAAGAAAACAGGGGCGTGGCACAAACCCTCAACTCCTCCTGAAACATCTGTTTGTTCTCGGGGGACGGATACACAGCCAGGCCCTGAGGCAGCAGCTTGTTTCGGCCGACGGATTTCTTCACAAACACCGTGTCTCCTCGTCCTCCGAGCTCTGCGGGACGGACCAGGACAATGTCGATGGTGCGAAATATAAAACGTTAAAAAAAAAATTTTAAAAAACCCGGAGATACTCACTTGGTACAGTCTGAGTTAGGATGAGCTCCATATTCTGCTTGGGAGAGTTCTTGGTGTCCTCCACCAACTTGTAGACCCTGTGTCTACGGGGGTGGAGTCTTGGGGGGCTGCCCTCTTTGGACAAGGGGACCTGCCACCATCGCTCCACCACCACCGTGCTCTGCGCAGACATCCAGCACCAAGTACATCATCATCATCATCATCATCATCATCTTCATCT
>JAFBJT010110561.1:9704-22478 GCA_016785325.1 Chascanopsetta lugubris | reverse complement strand
CCTCTTCCCCAACACTCTCTCTCTTCCTGAACGGGGAGGAAGTCGTCTTCGACCTTCGAGGCCCCGTCTTGGAAATGAGGACAAACTCAGAGGAAACTTCTTTTTTTTAAGGCGGGTTAAAGGTGCAGTGTGTAAGATGTGGTGGCCTCTAGAGGTGAAGTGTCATGTTGTATCCATCAGCTCACCCACACCCTTCGGAACATGAGGAGAAGCTGTGGTCGACGTCAGTTGTTGTTAAAACTCAAAAGAAAGTTTAGTGCGTCCTCTTTTACTGCTGTAAAAACATGGCGGCCCCCGTAGAGGGGAGCCACTCCTCGTGTAAATATACATTAAAGGACTTTTCATTTTAGCATTTTTTATTGGCTCCCATTGAGGAGGATCATCGATCTCTGGAAGAGAAGATAAAAAAAGAAAAGCCTTCTGTCATGACCCAGGCTTGTTCACCTGCGAGTGGGTGATGCCCCCCCCACCCCACCCCACCCCACCCCCACCCCCACCCCACCCCCAAGCTCCAAGAATGTTTCAGTCATTCCCGATCCCACCGGCATTCCTCGTGACATTTCGGATCCCTGGAATCCATGACAGACAGTCAGACAGCAGGACAGGTCTGGACTTGGGACCCGTCAAGCTCATAGGCGCTAATAGGTAATGAAGCGTTGCCAGGGGCGACATGAACATTCCATGTCATCACCATAGCTACTGCTCAACCGCTACCCCCCCTCCCCTAGGTCACCACCAACGCCTCCCCCACCCCCGCTGCACGCCAGCTCCTTGAAGAGGTCACACACCTGTCTGCACCTCTGCTTTCCTTTCCTCACCTCCCCCCTCCCTCCCCCCTCCCTCCCTCCCTCCCTCTCTTTCACCATCACTCGCCCACCTTCATAGTCTCATTTGAACTTAGTGACTCTATACGTTCTCCTGCATGAAGTTTTTATCCAGTAATCTGTTCATGTCAACACAGACGGTTGAAGGAGACGGAGACATGTGATAATCATGCGATAACTAAAATCCAGTCTACATAGCTGCTCTCACTCATGTTTGTTAAGTAAACACCGTCATGTCTGGGATCGCTTTACCTTTCTTGTTGGGTCTGAATTCACAATAAGTCTTTGTATCTTGTGGAGCTCCCTAAGGCTCAGTTCTGGGGCCTCTTCGTTTTGTTGAAATTTATGATACCTTCTTAAAGACCTTCAAAATGTCCCCAGGGTTTCTTCAGTTGTTGATTTTAGAGCAGATTTGTTTTGTTGACACTATTTTCTTAAGAAAAGCTGTGGTGTTCCCCAGGGATGAATTCTGGGGCCTGTTGTTGTTTCAATGGATACTTCCCTCTGTTCCTCACAGATTGTTGTTAGGACAATCCCTTGATACGCCGATGACACTGAGCTTTCCCAGTCAACGACCAATCTTTCCCTATTTTAAATGTATTTCAGACATTGCAGAACGTCCTGTTGTCACTTCAGTGATTTGTGAGGCACTTTGAATGAGACTCAACTTCATCAAGGGTTCAGCATTGATGTATTTGCACCAAAGGTCATTGGAGGGTGAGAGGAAACACAATGACCTGAATTTTGTAAACAAACAGATTCATCTCACTGTTTACACAGTAAGGTAAGTACATGGATTCTTCTACCTGTTAAAGGTGATGTTTCGCATTATGATGTCTCTTAGCATCAGTCCATTTCGAGCACGTCGGGGGCCGTTCCACCGTGTTTAGTCTCTGGGAGGTTTCGTTTAGCCGTAAACCAAATTGTATACACTGCAGAATGTTCTCACATGAGTCAATAAACCTCCAGACTACACAGGATTAATCCACAGTGTCCGTGACGTTCGTTTAGCTTGTTTAGTTTCTCCACCTGAAGCAGATGTCCGCCTCCTGCCTCGCAGCGTACTAGAAAGTAAAGAAAGCCATATTTCTAAATGGCAACAATGACCCATAAATCCCCGTGTGGGAACCTAATTCCTGGGTCAGCGGGGGAAAGCTGTGAGGGGTCAGAGGGCAGCTGGAGGTCAGAGGTGATGGAGCGCCAGCAGGTAGACCGCGTGGTTCAGCCCCTGTCAAAGTGCCAGCGCTTCAGCTGCACGGCTTTACACGAAACCTCGAGGAATTTGTCAGCGAGACAAGAGCGGACAAGCGTTTTTGATCGGAGTTGTACACAGAGGGCGTCACCAAGGCAAACAGCCTGTGGTGACCTCTGCAGAGGTCTTCGTTTCATCTGGGTATTGACTTGGAAGTGTGTTGTCTTTGTCTGATAAGAGCAGAGATGAGTGATACAGGCGCTGGAGTCTCCTCTGGGTTTATTACTCAGAACTAGCCGGCGACCGCCGACTCACCTGTCCGTGCGGCGGCCGTAAATCTTGCGTTTGTTGGTTGTTGGCTGTCCTGCGGTGGAAAGATGGACACTTTCAGACAATTATGGAAAGTTGTTAGCCGTTAGAAGGGGCCTGTTATTGTGTGAAGAAAAAGCCCCAATTACCCCGGCATTCCTTCTTAAGCACCATCATTTGTTTTAGCACCGTGACTTTCCGCCGTCAGCGTCTCTGGTTTGAGGAAAACTCTTGTCCGGACTTGATCGGTGCAGTCGATGGATGGTCAGACCAAGGTGATGTGAGGTAACGCTGTTGTCAAGGATTTGGGTCAAACACCTGAGGGGAGCTTTGTCTCCCGGCTGACGTGGAGGAACAGTGACGGGACTGACCTTTAGTCGGAGGTCTAGAGATTCCATCAGTCGATGATGATTTAAGACGATATGGAAATACTCCGAGCTGACAAGGACCGACTTAAGATCTGGATCACGAGTTCAGGAGAAGTTCTCCAGTCTCCTGAGGTGTGACGTTAGCCATCCTAGTTTCCAGTTTTCATTGGTTGCCTACAAAACAGACAATTGACGTGAAGAGAAAACCCAGCAGACCCTGCGTTGAAGACTTTGGTTCAATTTAGCAATTAAAAATCCTGAAATCGTGTCCTAGCTGCCGTTTGCGACGCTTCATTCTCTCCGCGTCGTAACCTCGTCTTTAGAAAGGACAAAGCGAAACCGAGCCCGGGCCTCTTCCCCGTAACTCAGCCGCTATTTACGAGCAAATTAAAGAGATGCTCCGCTGCCTTCCCCCGTCTCCTTAACAGACTTTTCCCATGACGCTCTTTCACATCATAAGGTCATTGTTTACGCCTCCACGCTCGGCGCCGCCTCCGCTGCCACCGCCGTCCCACCGTGTCCCCCACCACTTCCTGTGCTGGCCGTGAGTGAGTAACGGCGCCTCGGTTTTGACATCATCTCGGGGCTTAAAATATTGAGTGTTTGGACGGAGCGCCTCCTCTGTTTGTTATGGGATGTAAACGATAGCCGGGGAGAGTTTACGCAGTTTAACATCTGCGAGTCGGTTAATGGTCGTTGGGGAGATTTAAGGTAAGCAGACGCAGTGTTGGTGGCCTCCGAGAGGCTGTAACTTAAAGGAAGATTCCTTAGATGTGTCCTTTTCATTCCTTCATTTCCCTCAGTGTAAAAAACAGCAAGAATAAAGATAAACAATAAAGTTGTTGAATCTTGAATGTGTTCCTGGTTGATTCCGAGCCGCTGGCTATTTGGCATGTGAGAAAGTGAAGAGCACTCAAACCAGAAAGTGTGCATACTAAATAACGACCTCTCCTCTTTGTGAGAGGGTTGAGCTTGAACTCCCACAATGCAAAGCTGTACATGGAGTTGAGTCACTTTGCATTGTTTTAAAAAAGTGAACTAGCCCTTTAGTGAAAGCAGGTTAATGTGTAGCAGGGAACCACTCAGCCGTAGTTGTGCATTTACTCCCCTTCTCTCTCTCTGTCTCTCTCTCTCTCTCTCTCTCCCCTTGTGCCGACCCAATGTCGGACGTCCACCGAGCATTCCATTCCTTCCACTTGTCCCAGCCTCTCCACAGAGGAGGTCAAAGGTCAAAGCAGAGAGGAGAGAAGAAGAAGAAGAGAGGGTGAGGGGAGGGTGGTTGTCAAGGGAGTGTCCTTTGCATTGTGTTGTGTTAGTTTACAGGTTTCTCTCTCTCTCTCTCTCGCCCTCTCAGAGAGAGAGAGACAGAGAGATGTTTTTCTGAACTCTCTGACATGCAGAAGAAACTCACAGTGGCAGGTTGATGCGTAACCGTTTGGCTCCTAGTCAACATTTTTAAGAAGCACTTCACTGGAATCCACCGGGTGATTTTAAAAGCCATGGTTAAATAGCAGGTTGGCAGGGCCGGATCCAGGGTTTCTCTGGATCAGGGACCAGGACGGGGGCCAAAGTCTGACACATGGGGGCCAAAGGCACACAATTAATTCATGATGTCACCTGAAGTCGACCACAGCTTCTCCTGCATGTTCAGAAGGGTGAGGGTGAGGTGATGGATACAACTCCACCTCTAGAGGTCACCAGATCTCACACACTGCTCCTGTAAAGGTTGGTGTGAACCTCAATCAGCGGACAAATGCAGGTTTTCCAAATCTTTTTCGAGCAATGCAATTTTTCATGTTCTCAACAATCGTCGGATCTCGAGTGTGATTGACGGAAAATAGCAACAAACGATCGAGAACCACAAAGAAGACGCCAATTAATCCAAGTCCTTCTGGATTCATCTGCCTGACCTGCTGCTTCTCTCATAATCCTGGGAATGGCGGAATCCAGTCTCTCCTTCACATTCCTGCCGTGTGTGACTCCCTCACATGAGCTGAACTGTGAAGATGAGTCGGGACGTTAGAAGATGGCCGCCTGTGTAGTTCACTGTAGCGTGACGCTCGAGGCTTGAATGGACGAAGTAAAGGAGGCGTGAAAAGAGCGGTGACTGTAGTTTGACTGTGTTTTTACAGTGTGGACCTGTAGGGGGCGTGGCAGCTGGGCCCCGATGTATTCTACACATGTTGCGGGTCCGAACCCTCGCAGCTGAAAACACTGCGAAGCTTTGAAGCGCTGAGTGGTCACATCCTCTCGCCCTCGCTGTGCGCAAACCGGGATCACGCCGCGTCCTGCGTCCGCACCTCCGCCGCCACCTGCTCGCCGTCTGCGTGAATCTCTTGAAAACACAAACGCGTCTGTATGCGCGACACCTTTAGCTCCGCCCTCATCATGTGATTGTTTTCGCCTCCGCGGGGCGGCGGCCCTGTAAATATTTTCCCACCGTGTTGTTGCAGCGTCTCCTCCTCCGTCCGTCATCTTTACGTCTCGCCACTTGTAATATCACCACCCTGTGGGACACTTGACCCCCAGTCGACCTGTATTACTTCTCTGTGGTTTGATCCAAAATGGCGCCCTTTGCCCCCCTCTTGTGGGATTCGTCACTTCAGAGTGTGGTGGTTTCCTGTGGTGGGGAGGGAGGGAGGGGCGGGCGGCGGGCGGCCTGTCCGGACAGGCTCCTGCAGTGTGTGAAACCGTGACTCCTACCAGCTGTGTAAAGCTCGGCTAAGTCCCAACAAACAAAAAAAAGAAAAGAAAAGAAAAGAGGAGAAGAGCTTTAGGAGACGTCCGTCGTCTGCACATCTCCGTGTTTTCACTCGCTTCTTCCCTCCTGTTGAAACACGGGATGATGGCGGTTTGTTTTCAGAAGCACGGCCCTGCACATGTTCGACGTACTGTCATTAAAGGTACGAGCTGCCACATTCTTTCAACCGGTCCGAGGGATTTTCTTTAGAAAGCACAACAACGGAAGAAGAAAAGGAAACTTAAAGGTGCAGTGTGTAAGATGTGGTGACCTTTCCAGGTGAAGGTCCTCGTCGTGTCCGACCTCACTCTTCTGAACGTGCAGGAGAACCGGTGCTCGACTTTGGTTGTTCTTAAAAATCAAAAGATGTTTAGTATGTCCACTCTGGGCTACTGTAAAAACATGGCGGCCCCCGTAGAGCCGACCCGCTGCTCATGTAAATATACATTAAAGGGCTCAGTTTAGGCTGATGTAAAGAGCAAGTCATATGTATGTTATACTTTTGTAAAAATATCTACTTGTAATTGTTTTGTCATTTTATTTCAGTTGATAGAAATGACAAAAAATGACCACAATCTTACACACTGCACCTTTTAATCATACAACTTATGTAGATTCACATGAACTACAAAGATAAATGCTGATTAGTTTAGTTTTTAAATGAACTGTTCATATTGATATCGGTCTGTTGAAGACAAAAAAATGCGAATAAAGAAATGAGCATTCGCACAAAAACACATTTCAATGAGGCCGATTTGACATTAAAGCTGCAGAAACACGTTCAACTCTGCTTTTGTAAGAACCAATAAAGTCAAAGTCACAATTATAAAGGCGGGTGATAATATCACGGGACAGTATAAATGTTATCTCATCTTAAAACGTAAAAACAAGTATTTACATATTTCTTCTTCACGATGCTTGATATGAAAAGATAAAGTGGAAAAATATCAAATCTACATTTCCAGGCTTGTCAGAGTTGCAGCTGCAGACAATCAGCACTTGGCACATTACGCCAAATCGTTAGCGTGTGGCGACGGTCACGGCAAAGTGGCGAGCGGGACCACACCGATACAGGAAGTGTGTGTGTGTGTGTGTGTGTGTGTGTGTTTAACATCAGCAAATGTTGCAGGGACACGTGTAATCAGCCCTCGGGATCACGCCTGTGGTTTTTCCACACGCTTTGAAAAGTGAGTGAATTTTCCACCCTGTCATTTTGGCAGTTTTACCTTCGCCGCCGTCCTTTGGCCTCAGACGGCGAGTTTACATACAAGCCGTCAGACTGTCAGTCGGTCAGTACACACGCGCCGCCACCTCCTCCACCTGGGCCTGTGAGCCCGTCCCCCTCAGAAACTCTGTGTTCGTCCACGTGTTTATTCAACAACCTAACGCGGCGCAGACGAGGCTCAGACCTCCACTGAGCGCGTGCAGACGCTCCAGCAGGAAGTGTCTTTGATTCGCGCGTGTTTGTGACGCAAACTGCAGCTTAGCCACCAGGGGCGGATTTTGCTCATTTGTCTCTTGAACGTTTATGCGAGAACAGAGCAGTTCCACTTGGAAAACATAGGGGGCAGTGTAGCAAGTAGTCTCTGTTCCCTGAACTCCTGACTCTGCCCCGCCCTCTGGTGGTCGAATGAGGTAACGACCACGCTGACCTACGGGGCGGATAGAAGCTCCGTGACAGACGCACGATGTGAAATCTCTCCTCACACGTGAATGGGCGGAGTCAATCATCCCCTCAAGCCGGGGGGCGATGAAGCTCCTCGGGTTCAAGGAGCGGCCTCTTAAATCTGCCCCTCGATCTCAGAGACCTTCACCCTCCTGGTTTGATTGGTTCTCGCTCTGTCTTCACGTCACTGATGGAATGAGACCAAATCATTCAGCGCTGTCTCTGTAAAACGAAGCTGCGCTTCAGACCAATGGAATCCAACATGTCGGAGCTGAGGTTAGTTCTTGCTCAGCAGGTTAAAGAGTGACTTCCTCATCTCGGCCTTCAAATGGACGACGGAAGGCCCTGAGTTAATGTCTGAACGCCTCTGCGCGTTGCCGCGGCAACAGCTTTCTGGTTGAAGCGGCGCAAGGACATTCGCCCTCTGTTCCAACCCCTGTCGAGTGTGACTTCCTGTGGTGTGGGTGGGGCCAGTGGGGGCGAGGGGGTGGTCTTTAGTTTGTGGTTGTTGACCAATCAGAGGACACGGGAGAAAAACCGTGCGACCTGTTTTCCTAAGTAACTCATTTTCCAGGCCTCGGGACAGGAAAGATTATTTTAGAGCCAGAGCCAGTGTTCATGAGAACTCCTGAAAGGAGTTCTCCTGTTACAGTGTGTGTGTGTGTGTGTGTGTGTGTGTGTGTGTGTGAGGAGTAAAAGTGTGTATCATGTGTAGTGTTAGGGTCGTGTTCTTCTGTGTTTGTGTTTCACCGACTTTTACTCAGAGTTAACTCTGTTGGCAAACGCCGCCTCCGCTCTATGTACATGGTCGCCACGGCAACCGCTGCCCATCACAAGGTGAACAAGCAGAGCTGACTTTTGAGACACACACACACACACACACACACATTCAAGCAAAAACACTTTTTCTCGATTCTGTGTGTGTGTGTTGTGTGTGTGTGTGTGTGTGTGTGTGTGTGTGTGTGTGTGTGTCACCTGCTCGTCCCCTCGCTTCCTTGACGAGCCGCTGTGACATTACTTTGCCTTTTCATGTCCGGCCTTCGCACGGCCCAGTCAACTTCCACAGCACATAACTCAACAGGTGTGTGTGTGTGTGTGTGTGTGTGTGTGTGTGTGTGTGTGTGTGTGTTACTGTGTTACATGATGACTAAGGATCCTTTGGCGTAAACTGCTTCTATTTTTAACCCTGCGGAGGAGGAGAGTCGTTTACCTTCGGCCATAAATCCGTCAAAACAAGAGATAATTCTGTGATTTCATGAATTACAAAGACAGAAGATGTAAAAAGAGACAGGACATGATTTACTGTGTTTACATGTAAACATGCAAACATGTAAACATGGACCACAAGCATGACTTTAAGTGAAGTCTTTCGAAACGAGTAGAATAAAAAACACTATTTATAATGAGCTGATCAAAATACACTGAATGGAATTTATATACAACCCATATTTTCTATTTTTTCTACTTTGACACGACAGAATATTTATAAAAACCAGACAGACTTGAAATGTTGTCTCCACCTTTGAAATGAAAAATGTATTTTTCACTTAAATACTTATTGTAAACAAATACAGAAAAATCATCCTGCAATTTGCGAAGCATTGTGGGTAAGATAGTATTATGGGATATTTCATGAAATGTAAATGACAAATAACCTTTATTTCAGTGTTTTTAAGTCAAATTACACAAATACGATGTTTCCATGAACATTTTTGCATAGATGCAAAAACAGGAAAATGTATTAAAATCTAATCATTAAGAATTCATGGATCTCAATGAAAACAATCCAATGCAGTAAATAAAGAACTGGTTTTGTTTTATTTTATTTGACGTATTTGATATGAACTCCTTCAGTCTCTCTGCTCCGTGTGCGCTCTTCCCAAAGGACAGTGTTTCAAAGCGCTGTCCACATGTATGTGTATGAACACACGCGTGTGGCGCTGGTGGTCCCGCGCCTGGGTTCGGACGAATGTTGCTTTAAGTTGAAAAGAGATTTCCAGGAAAGAGGAGACAGAAAGCGAGGGATGAGGCGCACGAGTGGTTTGAGTAAACGCTGGCGTTTACGTGTTGTGGAGCTGCAGACGTGTGGAATGCGCTCGTGCGTGTGGTTTGACGGACGGCGGCGTAAACACACGAGCCGAGGGAAGAGGGGGGGGGGGGGGGGGGGGGGGGGGGGAAGGAGGGGGGGGTTTCAGGGGGGCGGGGCTTAAATAGGACCATATGAAAAACACCTCTCCGTACGTTTTACCTCCGGTTTTTAAACCTCAGATCGATCGATGGAATTAGATACAATCGATAGAAACAGAGATGTGCGTGATTGGAGTCAGTGATGGGGGGGTGGGTGGGGGGGGGAGGGGGGAGGGAGAAAGGAGAGAGGGAGAGTGGGTGTTTTCATCCCTGTCGTCGCCTCCAGGCTGTGAACTGACAGCTGGACCCGGCTCCTGATGGGAGGAATGTGAGGAGGACAAAAGGAGAGGAGGGAGAGAGGGGGAGGGGGAGGGGCAAGGGGGGAGAGTGGGGGCGGAGCCCAGGTAGAGAAAAGAAGATGTAGACGTTCATTTTCCTTCCTTTTTCTCTCTCTCTCTCTCTCTCTCTCTCTCTCTCTCATCCCTCCCTTCATCTGCCTCAGCTTGTTGTCATCTTTTTTAACCCAGGCTGCCGACTGATGAACCCTATAGACTGTAAACACACACACACACACACACACAATCCATTGCATTCCTCATCTTTTCACACACACACACACACACACACACACACACACACACACTGGTCCGTGTTGTAGCCTGGTGCTTGTCAGCAGAGCGTGGCCGTGTCGTTTTCACCGCTGACAAAAGATGCTTAATGAATTTCACCTCGGTCACTTCACAGGTAAACAAGCTGGAACTCCTCAGGAGGAGTCAGCGTCCTCCAGGCCCCGCCCCCTTAGCCCCGCCCCCTCGGCCCCACTCCCTGACCCACTCAAACTCATTTCGATCATGTTGTGGTGTGACACGGAGATGAGGGGAATTTGAATTTTTCGGATCTCAGGCGTCTGCGATCACTTCTATTCCTGTGGGGGGTGAGGGTGAGAGGGGGCGGGGCTTACAGCCGCCTCACAACAAGAGATATATTTATTTGCCTCTAATTGCAGCTCAGCTCCTCCTCTTCCTCCTGAGGATGAGTCAGACAGTCTCACTCTCCTCCTCCTGCCATCACCACTCCATCAGGGTTATTTCCAACGCTGTCATCGAAATCGAGCTGCTCTGTGTGTGTGTGTGTGTGTGTGTGTGTGTGTGTGTGTGTGTGTGTGTGTGTGTGTGTGTGTGTGTGTGTGAAACACCAAATATAATTCAATAAATAACTGAATCTGCGTTGAGTGGGTATTGTACCTCGAATCATGAGGGAAGTATGATGTCATCCCTCTGCATTAACTCATTATCCTCAATTTCACGATATTTCATATCGTCAACAGGAAGTAGAGAGAAAATGGGCATAGCCTCGTTTCATTGTTTTATAATGCGCCCCCTCTGGTGTAAAAGTGGAATTACATCTCATCTACAACATCAACATAGAAACATAATGGAATGTGGCCCACACGTGAGACTTCTATTTAAATACTATAAATTCCTGATCTTGAACAACAAACGCACAAATCTGTCGCACACGCGACGCGATCCCGACTCGTGGTCCGTCCTCGGCTTCGCCACGACCACGAGTGACCGCGAGTGACCACGAGTGACCACGAGTGACCGCGAGTGACCACGAGTGACCACGAGTGACCGCGAGTGACCACGAGTGACCGTGAGTGACCACGACTGACCGCGAGTCAAAGTGACACTTTTTGTCCCAAAGGGAGAAAAGCGATGAGTCGGGTTTTTATTTTATTTTTTTCCTGTCAGACATTTGAACTGCACTAAAACCCTCTGGTGGTTTTTCCAAACACACTGTAATGTAATATAGTATAGTCTGCATCTCACACACACACACACACACACACACACACACACACACACATGCACTGTCCATGACCACGGCCTCTCGACCACACGCTAAGAGCCTGCGGTTGGATGTTGAGTGTAACGGCAGAGAAACTCTGAACCCGATCCCTCGTTTCCTGCTCCACATGAGGGCGACGGGAGGATGTTAGAAAGTAACAACAGCTGTGAACACGGGGGTCACAAGTTCGATTCCCGCAGATTCGCTAATGAGTAGGAAGTTGAAGTTTAGCGGCGTCAGATCGATGATGCGTGATGATTCTGCAGAAGTATCAAAGAGTTGGAAAACTTTGAATCGTCATCCATGACTCAACGTCGTCCGTCTTTAAAAGGAACTGATGACTTTTCAGCGTCACTCTTTAAAAACTGAAAACTTTGGTCATGAACTAAATTGAACGTATTAACGTTGTCATGGGCAAACAGATTGAAATGGTTTGATTGACAGGCTGAACTCGTCTGAGAGCCTTCAGCTGAGTGACGGGATTCCGCTCGTTAGGTTTCAGCCAATCAGGATAGAGGAGAGAGGGATGTCAGCTGTGATGGGTGGGGGGTGGGTGGGGGGGGTTGTTTTTGGAAAACAAGCTGCTGCCGTGGCGACCAACTGCACATCCATCCATCCTGTCCATCTCTCTCTCGCTCTCTCTCTCGCTCTCTCTCTCTCTCTCTCTCTCTCTCTCTCTCTCTCACTCTTTCACAACCTCGATCGCCCCTCGTCTCTCACCATAGACACTCGGAGCGTACGCAGACAGTCGTTCACTAAACAACCAAATATTGGATGGTTTGGGGGGGGGGCGGGGGGCTTGACTCTGACACGTGTCTCACGCAGATCCAGGATCCATCAGCAGCTTCTGTCTCTCGGGCTGAAACTCGCCCGGCGACTCTTTGTCTCTTTTCATTTTCTCAGTCAGACTCGATCCTCGGCTCCGTCCTCAGGGATTTATTCCCCCTCTCGGCGGAGTTGCGCTTTATTCCAGGAGCGTTTCATTTTCTGGGAGTTTTACTGGAAACGACCGGAGGGAGACGTTTAGACCAATGTCACTTTTTATTTTATTACCGTCATAAAAGTTTAGAACAGCTGTGTTATCTCATGGATGAGACCGTTCTAAAGCCACAGCTTTATTGATTTATCCGTCAAACTGTCAGCAAACATTGAAATCATCATTTAAAATGAAAATAAATAGAAAAAAACAAAATGGAAAATGAAATGAAAAATTGAAAATTCGAAATTCAAAAATAAAAAATATTAAATATGAATTCAAATAAAATTATATTATAATAATAACATTTAAAGTAATCGATAATTCAATGAAAATGAATAAAAAAGTTCAGAAATAAAAAAAACATAATGATTACTTTAGAATATCTGGCTTCATAAACTTGAAGGACACAGGCAACTTGAACTTGAAGGAATTGATTTTAAGCTGCAGTTCTTACAGCGATGAATCAACAGGAAGTAGAAATAACTAAGAGGAAGTAGAAACAACAAACAGGAAGTAGAAACAACAAACAGGAAGTAAAGGAGAACGTGTCACGTGTTCCCGCTCCGTCTTTTTCTCGTGGTCGTGTTAAAAGTGACTGATTTACAAAAAGTGGACCGCGACCTGTTCTGGACGAGCTGCGGCGAGTGGGTGGGACTTCTCACGCGCTGCCGACGAGAGGGGCCGTGGGAAAACACCCAGCGTGTGTGTGTGTGTGTGT
>JAFBJT010110561.1:4704-7204 GCA_016785325.1 Chascanopsetta lugubris | reverse complement strand
CACACACACACACACACACACACCCACGCACGCAAAATCCACCTGCATGTCCGTGCAGTTCTCCCTCACAGATGGTCAGACACGATGTTTGGGCGAGATAGTGTTGTTGTAGTAACGCGGACGACATTGACTTCCTGTCAATCACCCGTCACCTGTCAATCACCCGTCACCTGTCAATCACCCGTCACCTGTCAATCACCCGTCACCTGTCATGGCCTCTTTGTGAAATAGTATGTTTTATTTGTTTTGGTATTTTTTGTAACATAGACGCCGCCGTGTGTTAGCCGACGTGACACGCGACGCTCAGACACACACACACACACACACACACACACACACACACACACGCCTGGTTTTCACCTGTCCTCTCTGAGGCCCCGCCCACACACCAACATCTGGCCACACGTGATGGATTTTTATTCTCGGCTTGTTTTTGATTCTAGAGTCTGAGAATGTTTTTATTTACATTCTTTCCGACCGGCACGCGGCCTGCTCGATAACAGCGCGGCGGCCAATCGCAGCGAGTTCTGCAACATGTCAGAATAACAAGGCGGAGCTAAGATTTCAGTTTGTATCTGTTCACGTCTTTATCTCGCTCCCTGTTCTTCGGGATTCTGCAGAAGCGACTCGACATACGATCAGATTCCGAGAGAGGTTTTCTACGATGTCGGCAGATTGGAGGATTGGTGTGAAGCGCACACACACACACACACACACACACACACACACACACACACACATGTATGAAAACACACACACAGGAAATGGTTGAAGTTGCTTTGAAGGACACTGGAGGAAATTGACTGTATGTGATGTTAAACTCTCATGTTCATATGTTTGAACCTTAAAACAAACACGAGTTCACCTGCAGAGAAACGAGCAGGTGGAGGCGTCCAGACAGGAAATCACCCCCCCCCCCCCCCCCCCCCCCCCCCCCCCCCCCCCCCCGGTGGAGGCGTCCAGACAGGAAATCACCCCCCCCCCCCACCACTTCGCCCCCCGACCCCCAGTACATACATGCACAATATGTCATATCCTTTGATGTGTTTGAAGCTTAATTGAAGAAATGCTGTCGTCTTTTTTGCGCCAGTTTAACGCAAATTCAGCACATTTTTGAATGGAGCTTAAAGGTGCAGTGTGTGAGATGTGGTGGCCTCTAGAGGTGAAGTGTCATGTTGTTTCATCACCTCACCCTCACTCTTCTGAACACGAGGAGAACCTGTGCTCCACTTCAGTTGTTGTTAAAACTCAGAAGATGTTTTCGTTCATCCATTTTTACTGCTGTAAAAACATGGCCGCCCCCGTAGAGAGGAGCCGCTCCTCATGTAAATATACATTAAAGGGCTCTTTTAAGAGTTATGGACAAAATAAAACATTTAGGTGATTATGAATCCATGAAATTGTCAGTATATAATATTTTTGTCATGTTTTTAGAGGTGACAGAAACCTTACACACTGCACCTTTAAATACTTATAACGAAGAAGTACTTTGATGTAACATAGAATAGAAAATACTAGAATTATTGTATGATTTATTTTTACAAAAAAAAGAGGACGAGTCGGAGGAGAAGGAGAAGTAGGTCGGGAGAAGCAGCTGGGATGAGATGCTGTCCTGCTGACACACACACACACGCACGCACGCACACACACACACACACACTCACACTCACACACACACTCTCATGTCGTCTGTCCCGTTGTGTTGCTCTTGAGGAGACAGATCAGAGGTGATGGCTAGAAGAATGTATGTCTCTCACACACACACACACACACACGCACGCGCGCGCGTGCACACACACTGTACTTGGCAGCGGCGGAGTTGATGATGAGTTTATCTCTTGACTCGGTGTCAGACGTAACTTTCACTCGTCGAAGTCATAAAACACGTCTGAGAGTCGACAGCTGTGAATATTCATGTGGTTACGGATCATAAATCTGTTTCCATGAGAACTCTTTTATCATCTCACCTCCTCTCGTGGCTTCGCTCAACCTTGTAAAGTCACGGGGGCGTCGGGGGGGGGGGGGGGGGGGGGGGGGGGGGGGGGGGGGGGGGGGGGGGGGGGGGGGGGGGGGGTTGTGTCGTGTGAACGACCTGGAAGTGGCAGCGGCGGCAGGAAGATGGATGCGTCTGAGTCGCGAAGGTTCCGGCGTCTTCCATCACTCACTTTAACCACAGTGCAGAGGCCCACACACACACACACGCACACACACACACACACACACACACACACCTGGTTTTCACCTGTCCTCTGTTTCCTGTGTCCTCTCTGAGGCTCCGCTCACACACCACATGTCAGAATAACAAGGCGGAGCTAAGATTTCAGTTTGTATTCTCGATCTCGCTCCGTGTTCTTCGACACACCGCCGGAATCCGAGAGAGGTTTTCCGCCATGTCGGCAGATTGGAGGATTGGTGCGAAGCGTCGGTGTCATCAAAGAGTTTCACAACGTTTCTGAACAGTCGCAGCGAGAGCTGGACGAGTCGGCGCAGAGGTGGAGGG